>QXEO01000668.1:1896326-2108152 GCA_007115705.1 Dactylis glomerata
TGCTATCACCTGTTTACTTTACTCGCACTGTTTACTTTACTCGCATACTTTTACTATTTTCCACTCGATACACTCATAACCTTTGTTTCAAGCAAACCGGTGAGATTGACAACCTCATCGCAAGTTGGGAGCAAAGTATTTGTTTGTGTGTGTGCAGGTTCCGCGTTGCAGCTAGCAAGCAAAGCTTGGACGAGGCGCCATATATAAATTGTCCGCAGCTGTCGCAAACTAGCAAGCATCACCTTCAGTCGTTTGTCTCTCCTCTCCAAGAACGATAAACCATGGTTTCTAAACTGAGGGAAAACTAGCTGCTATACTCATCACACATTCCTCTTGGGGTTCCCAACGGGCTGGTCATTCACCACGCATCAAGCTAATTTTCTGGCGCCGTTGCCGGGGAGGAACTACGAGGGGAGTTTTCGCACGCACATCCTTTACTTTGTTTTATTGTTTTGCTTTACTTTATTTATTTTACCTGCATCGTTTTTTATCAAAAACCCAAAAAAATAGAATCCTTGGTAGTTGTTTTTACTTATTTACTTTAGTTTTGCTGAAATGGCCAATCCTGAAAACACCAAGTTGTGTGACTTTACTAGCACGAACAATAGTGATTTTATCTGCACTCCTATTGCACCACCTGCTCCTGCTGCAAACTTTTATGAGATTAAGCCTGCTTTGTTGAACCTTGTTATGAAAGAGCAATTTTCTGGTGCTAGTACTGAAGATGCTGCAGCTCATCTCAACAATTTTGTTGAGCTATGTGAGATGCAGAAATATAAGGATGTTGATAGTGATATTATTAAGCTCAAGTTATTTCCTTTTTCTTTGAGAGGAAAAGCTAAAGATTGGCTGCTGTCTTTGACTAAGAATAGTATTGATTCATGGGCTAAGTGTAAGGATGCTTTTATTGGTAGATACTATCCTCCTGCTAAGATTATATCTCTGCGTAGCAATATTATGAAGTTTACTCAGTTTGATAATGAACATGTTGCTCAGGCTTGGGAAAGAATGAAATCTATGATAAAGAATTGCCCCACTCATGGACTGACTACTTGGATGATTATCCAAACTTTTTATGTAGGACTGAATTTTTCTTTGAGGAACCTACTTGATTCAGCTGCTGGAGGCACTTTTATGTCCCTTACCTTGGGCGCCGCAACAAAGCTACTTGACAACATGATGGTAAATTATTCCGAATAGCACACCGAGAGAGCTCCAGAAGGTAAGAAAGTAAATTCCGTTGAGGAAACCTCGTCCTTGAATGATAAGATTAATACCATTATGGCTATGCTTGCTAATGATAGGACTCATGTTGATCCTAATAATGTTCCTTTAGCCTCTTTGGTTGCTCAAGAAGAGCATGTTGATGTGAATTTCATTAGAAACAATAATTTTAACAACAATGCTTATAGGAACAATTTTGCTAGTAACAATTATAGGCCATACCCTTCTACCAATGGTAATGGTTATGGTAATTCTTATGGTAATTCCTACAACAACACTAGGGCCGCGCCCTCCGAGCTTGAGGTAATGCTTAAGGACTTCATCGGTAAGCAAACTGCTTTTAATAAGTCTGTTGAGGAAAAGTTAGGCAAAATTGATATTTTTGCTTCTAAAATTGATAGCCTTGCTCATGATGTTGAACTTCTGAAATTAAAAGTGTTTCCTAATGATGTGAAAGAGAACTATGTTTTTGCTACCGCTAATGCTATTCAAGTTGGAATTGATGAAAATATTAGATTGTTAGCGGAATTGCATGCTAGGTGGGAAAGAGAAGATGAGATGGCTAGAGAGATGAAGGTATGTACTATTACTACCTCTAATGATGTTATTCCTACTGCTAGCAATCCTCCTACTTTGATTGGTGTAGAGAAAACCCCCACTCCTTGTGTTAAAAAGCCTAAAACTGCTAAAACTTTTTCTCAAAAGAGTGCTGGAAATTTTCGGAGTGTGGGAGATGATAGCTCTATTTCTTTTAATGATTTTGATGTTGATGGCTGCAATATATCTGAAGTAATTTTGTTCTTGCAAAAGCTTGCTTTCACTCCCAATGCTAGTTCTTTAAATGTTGCTTTTACTAAGCATATTACCAATGCTCTCATGAAAATTAGGGATGAAAAGTTGAAGCAAAAAGCCTCTGTTCCCAAGAAGTTAGAAGATGGTTGGGAACCCATCATTGATATGAATGTTAATGGTTTTGATTGCCATGCTTTATGTGATCTAGGTGCTAGTATTTCTATCATGCCTAGAAAGATTTATGATATGCTTGATTTACCACCGCTTGAAAAATATTATTTTGATGTTCCTATTGCTGATGTTGCTAAGAAGAAACCTTTGGGAAGGATTAATGATCTTCTTATTATGGTTAACAATAACCTTGTTCCCGTTGATTTTCTTGTTATGGACGTTGAATGCCATGCTTCATGTCCTATTATTTTGGGAAGACCCTTTCTTCGAACTGTAGGTGCCATCATTGATATGAGGGAAGGCACTATCAAATATCAATTCCCACTTAAGAAAGGTATGGAACACTTCCCTAGGAAAAGGAAGAAATTACTTTTTGACTCTATTCTTAGAGCAAATTATAAGCTTAATGCTTCATCTCTTGATGTTACTTGATTCGCAATTTTCTGCGCCTAGCTCAAAGGCGTTAAAGAAAAGCACTCTTGGGAGATAACCCAATGTTTTTTTTCAGTACTTTTTCTTTTATTTGAGTCTTGGAAGTCATTACTACTGTAATGACCACTCCTTATCCTTTTTATTTCGTTTTTGTGCCAAAAGAAGCCTCTAATTCGAGCGAGGTAAAGATTTGGGGATGTTGCTGTCCTGAAACTGTTTTCTGTGCTTCACCGTAAAAATTCGTATAAATTCTCTGTTTATCTTTTGGACCTGCGATTTCTTGTGCATATGCCCCAGGTTATATCCAAACTTTCGTTAGTTGAACACTTTTTGATTTGAGCAACATAAAACCCTTCAAAAATTCGGCCTTTGCCAGCTGTTCTGTTTTGACAGATTTCTGCCAATATTTGTTTTTGCCACTTTATCGCTTTCTTTGCGAGTTCTTTTGATCACGGAACTCTTTTGGAAGTTGCTACAGTAGTATTTACTTTATATGTGGTGGTTTTGAGTTGAAACCTGAAGCAAAAAGAGGTTGATTATATGTTATGCCTACACTAATGTTGCTAATAGATTTGTGTTTAGTTTTGTATGAAGGAAGTTTTCAAGTGTAGGGATTGGAGAATGATGAGATGAGTTGAAGAATGGACAAAAGCTCAAGCTTGGGGATGCCCATGCATCACCCCAAGAAATATCCAAGAAGTACAAGCGTCAAAGCTTGGGGATGCCCCCGAGGCACCCCTTCTTCATCGGCAAAAATTAGGTCACCTTTTAAAACACTATATTTTTATTGCTTCATGCACTATGTGTTTTTCTTGGAGCGTCAGTTGTTTGAGTTTTCTTAGTTGGTTTAGTTTGTTTTTTTTGCTGCAATAAATGGTTGTACCCCAACAAATTTTCTTTGGAGGAGATGTACTCGTTTTCGTTTGCAAAAAACGCTCTCATTTTCACTCTTATTAAAAATCGAGTGTTCTTCTTTTTCTGCTACTGCTTTTGGTTTTCATTTTCGCCTTGATTTGCATTCAGACCTTGTCATATCTTTTCATCAAGGTGTATTTTTGCCTCTGATCTTTATTGGTTTTCATCAAAAGAGGTGTTTATAAAAATTTCAAATGGTGTTGGAAAAGAGAAAAAGCTTTGTGCAAAATAGTGGTACAACAAGGAGCTTGTGTAGACTGCGGCTTAGGCTTTTTCATGTCATGCTTGATGTCTTTTTGATAGTATGCTTAGTGGTTTTGCTGTAGCATGACTTGTCTCAAATAACTGAGATTGCTTAATGAGCCTTTGAAAAAATCATGCGTTGTTTTTATTGTATGGAAGCATTATTTTGGTTTTCTCCTTGATGCTTTATTTGGGTTGACTTAGCGCATGCTCACACATGTTAGACTCTTACAAAGTCGCCAATAACCTTCATGATCATTTAGTTTTTGACTTTTGATGCCATCTTATGCTTCTTTTAATGTCACTTTGTCGCTTTGCATGATTATGGCCATTATTGCTCTCTTAGTTGGTCGCTCCCAGTCTTTTGCTATCCCTCGCCTTGTACTGAGTATGAGCTCTACTCGTACATCCAAATCCTAAAAGCCAAAGTTTTCCAAAGTGTCCACCATACATACCTACTAGCAATTTGCTATTCCAAGTAAATTTGACTTGCTTTTATTTTCTCTTCAAATTAAACTCTTACCAGTGTTATGCGAAATTCGGTCAGTAAAGCTCTCACGAACCGGAAGGCACACTTTACTTTTTCCTGTTCTAAAAATTTGACATTGTGGTCTCTTATGTTGAGATGTTATGCTTGCAAGTTGTAAGTTGGATTCTAGCCCAGCCATGCAGTCATGGGCAAGCTTTCAACATTGCACTTCTTATTTGAGTTGATATCGTGATCTTTTGTTTATGGATGCCCGCGGTGTGAAATGAATTGGGAATCTTGTGGGGATCATGGAGTTTGTATATGTGTTAGGGAAACGCTGGGCCGCCAATCTAAGCCATGCATAATTCATGGTGGAAATTTGCAGCATACCCATGGTGAATATACGACGATGCATCTCACAATAAAAAGCTAAACAAAAGGCAAATAAAAGAGATGTCGAGGTGTTCATTGTCTGCTTGTCCTGTCATTTTGGTGTGGGTTTGTTCCATGTCATCGGGCACGGAGGTACCCCATTGGCGGTTCTCAATGATATGCATATATTTACAATGACAAGAGCCTTGCTTGGGACTCTAAGTAAAGTAGCATGTGGTTTGGGTACTCGTATTCACGGGACACGAGGTTTTCAACTTATGATTTGTCAAGCATATGCATCATAATTGTTCTCGCATTAACTTTAACCATTCAAGATGCTTATGATGGGGGCAATGAGAGCTCAAAGCCGGTAAGTACCATAATTTTTGAAGGTTATAAAACTTGCAATCACTGCTTCCCTCTGCGAAGGGCCTTTCTTCTACTTTTATGTTGAGTCACCACCTTCTTTCTTTATGCACCATTAAGAGAGCATAGTTGTCATTCTTAGTATAATGTGCATTGTCCCAAAGTTTTCATTGATTGATTCATGATGTTGGTTTCACTTGTTCTTAAATTATTTGTATCTAGTCGCCCTTTTAAACTTGAAGGTGTCCTATGCATTTATGTTTTGCTCTCTTTGAAGGACAGGCTGAAAACCATTTGTATGTTTTCCCTTATGATTTGAACACACGTTTGACTTTCATTGTTTCATTTTCATGATCTTTTGTTTGTGTTCATTTGCCTGTTTACAACATGGTTGCTAAGTTTCTTATTGTCAAGATTATATCTTCATGCCCATGTTTTAAGTTCTTATAATCCCAGCTCACAAATGCTTACATATGTGATCAAGATTGTGTAGGTGCATGTCACCTCAAAAATTATTCTTCTGTTATCACTTACCTACTCAAGGACGAGCAGGAGTTAAGCTTGGGGATGCTTGATACGTCTCAAACGTATCTATAATTTTTGATGCTCCATGCTTGTTTTTACACTATTTGCCTAATGTTTCGTTACACTTCGTGGCACTTTTATGCATTTTCCAGAACTAACCTATTAACAAGATGCCACAGTGCCAGTTCCCTGTTTTCTGCTGTTTTTGTGTTTCAGAAAAGCTACACAGGAAATATTATCGGAATTGGACGAAACAAGTTCCTGAGGTCTTATTTTACCCGGAAGCTTCCAGAGATCTGAAGGAGAGTAGGAGGCGAGGCACCAGGGGCCCACACGCCAGGGTGGCGCGGCCAGCCCCTGGCCCGCGCCACCATGGTGTGAGGCCACCTGGCCCCTCCTCTGACATCGCCCCTTCGCCTATAAAGACCCCCCGACGGAAAAAACCTAAGTACCCGATCAGATTTCCAGAACACATCGCGATCCGCCGCCGTCGTCGACCCGAAGATCGGGAGGGTCCAGAAGCTCTTCCCGGCACCCTGCCGGAGAGGGGAATCGCCACCGGAGGTCTTCTTCATCGCCATGCTTGCCTCCGGAGCGATGAGTGAGTAGTCTACCTTGGACTATGGGTCCATAGCAGTAGCTAGATGGTTGTCTTCTCCACCATGTGCTTCATGTTTAGATCTCATGAGCTGCCCTACATGATTGAGATCACCGTTATGTAATTATACATGTTTGGTTTGTTGGGATCCGATGAATATTGGTGTTTATGATTAAGTTGCTGTACTGAATATTATCTTTTGTTATCTCTATGTTGTTTATGATCTTGCATGCTCTCCGTTGTTAGTAGCTATCTTGGCCGAGTAGTTGCTAGTGACTCCAAGAGGGGGTATTTATGCTCGATAGTGGGTTCATGTCTCTGCTTAACCTGGGGGAGTGACAGAAACCTCTAAGGTTGTAGATGTGATGTTGCTACTAGGGAGAAAACAACATTCTTATGCTCAAGGGCATATGCTTTGTTTACATTACACACTTTGCTTAATGCAATTATCTGTTGTTCGCAACTTAATACTTTTGGGGTGTTCGAATTGATATCCCCGGGAGTGGATTATTAGTCATAGATGCAGTTGGATGGCGGTCTATGTATTTTGTTGTAATGCCCAGAGTAAATCTCATAGTGATCTTCTTGACATATCATGTTTATCTTTATTCTATCAATTGCCCAACTGTAATTTGTTTACCCAGCATGTGTTATTTATCTTATGGAGAGACACCACTAGTGAACTGTGGACCCCGGTCCTATTTCCATCATATTGCTATAACCTATTTACTTTACTCGCATACTTTTACTGTTTTCCACTCGATACACTCATAACCTTTGTTTCAAGCAAACCGGTGAGATTGACAACCTCATCGCAAGTTGGGAGCAAAGTATTTGTTTGTGTGTGTGCAGGTTCCGCGTTGCAGCTAGCAAGCAAAGCTTGGACGAGGTGCCATATATAAATTGTCCGCAGCTGTCGCAAACTAGCAAGCATCACCTTCAGTCGTTTGTCTCTCCTCTCCAAGAACGATAAACCTTGGTTTCTAAACTGAGGGAAAACTAGCTGCTATACTCATCACACCTTCCTCTTGGGGCTCCCAACGGGCTGGTCATTCACCACGCATCACTCGTCTTTTGGCTCCGTGGGTCTTCTGGTGAAATAGGATTTTTGATGATTTTTCCTGAATTTTTACTGAAAGTTGGATTTCTGCACAAAAACGAGACACCAGAGCAATTCTGCTGAAAACAGCGTTAGTCCATGTTAGTTGTATTCAAAACACACAAATTAGAGGAGAAACAATAGCAAAAGTGTTCGGGAAAGTAGATACGTTTTGGACGTATCAGCGGGTGCGGCCATGGGAAGAGCCAACCTTCTCCCAGTCAACCTCCGCACCATGTGCATATGAAAATGCAATGGCCCCTTCGGCACCATGCTTTAAAGAAAGGCCTTTCATCTGAAGGAGGGGGTCGTCAGTGGTGTCGAAGGCCTGGGCGAGTTTCTTCACATCATTGTGTGGCACTTCCACCTTTTGCTTGGGCCACAACCTGACAAAAATCTGCGTAAGAACGCGGTTAACTAACTCGAAGATGTCTCGGACCGGGTTTCCAATTCGCTTCAAGCAAGCTAACCGCAGCCACGAGAGGATCGCTGTCTGGTTGCAAAGTCGACGGAGGCACTCTAGTGTATTCTGTAGAACCAAGAAGATAGAAAGTAGCAGAAGAAGAATATATAAGCAAGTATAAGAAAACAAATAAATCAAAAAGCAGCAGAAGAAGAAAGGTACAGTATGTACCTCCAGCAGCAGCAGATATTGTGTTCAGCCGCTCAGCCACAGCTTGCTCCCGCTGGAGGTGCTCCTTGTTAGCATCAGCCAAGGCATTCTCTGCTTTCTTCGCCTTAGTCAATGCTGATTTATTCAACTTGTCAGCACTGACCTTGGCAGTAGTCGCGGCATCAAAAGCTTTCGGAGAAGCGCTGAGTTTAGCTTCCAGCGATGAAATGCGAGCATTGGCTGTCACTAAAGCAGCTGCAGGACAACAAGGAGGAAAGAAAACATCAAGCAACAAGCAAAGAAAAGCATACAAGATAAGCAAAGGTAGGAAAAGTAATTCACCTTTGGAAGCTCTAGCAACCTTCAAGTACTGAGCACATTCAGTGCCCAAGGCGACAAATTTCTTCATCAATGCCTGTCAAGGAGGGAACACGTGAGTATACGGATAATGCAAGAAACATAAGGGAGGATAAACACTTACATCATCAGGGGAGTCCGCGGATTCATGGGCTTCGAGGGAAACATCGGCTTCCTTCGATTTTTTCGACCGCTTGGTGCTTGATGGCGCGGTGATGTATAGTGCCAGAGAACTTGTTGGCGTGTAATTAATGAAGTAAATGACCGGCCAGTTGGAAACCCCAAGAGTAAGGTGTGATGAATATAGCAGCAAGTTTTTTCCTCAGTAAGAAACCAAGGTTTAATCGTCCAGGAGGAGGATGTCAATACGACTGAAGGTGATGCCCACTAGCTGCGTGATGCTCTAACAAGGGTGTCGTTAATGATAAGTTGTTCGCGCGTCTTCAACCAGTAGCAACGTGGAACCTGCACATAACACAACCAAATACTTTGTTCCCAACTTACGATGAGGTTGTCAATCTCACCGGTTTGCTTGAAACAAAGGGTATGAGCGTATCGAGTGGAAAGCAATAGTAATATGCGAGTAAAGTAAACAGTGTGAGTAAAGTAAATAGGTGATAGCAATATAAAGGAAATATGACCGGGGTCCACAGTTCACTAGTGGTGTCTCTCCATAAGATAAAATAATACATGCTGGGTAAACAAATTACAGTTGGGCAATTGATAGAATAAAGACAACATGCATATGATGAGAGGATCACTATGAGATTTACTCTGGGCATTACAACAAGATACATAGACCACCATCCAACTGCATCTATGACTAATAATCCACTTGTGGTGAATCAATCCGAGAACTCCACAAGTATTAAGTTGCGAACAACAGATAATTGCATTAAGCAAAGTGTGTAATGTAAACAAAGCATATGCCCTTGAGCATATGAATGTTGTTTTCCCCATAGTAGCAACAGCACATCTACAACCTCAGAGGTTTCTGTCACTCCCCCAGATTAGATAGAGGCATGAACCCACTATCGAGCATAAATACCCCCTCTTGGAGTCACTAGCAACTACTCGGCCAAGATAGCTACTAACAACGGAGAGCATGCATGATCATAAACAACATAGAGATAACATAAGATAAATATCAGTACTTCAACTCAATCATAACACCAATATTCATCGGATCCCAACAAACACAACATGTAGAATTACATAACGGTGATCTCGATCATGTAAGGCAGCTCATGAGATCTAAACATGAAGCACATGGTGGAGAAGACAACCATCTAGCTACTGCTATGGACCCATAGTCCAAGGTAGACTACTTACTCATCGCGCCGGAGGCAAGCATGGCGATGAAGAAGACCTCCGGTGGTGATTCCCCTCTCCGGCAGGGTGCCGGGAAGAGCTTCTGGACCCTCCCGATCTTCGGGTCGACGGCGGCGGCGGATCGTGATGTGTTCTGGAAAAGTGATCGGGCCCTTAGGTTTTTCCCATCGAGGGGTCTTTATAGGCGAAGGGGCAGCGTCAGGAGTGGGTCGAGGCACCATCACACATAGGGGGCGCGGCCAGGGGCCAGGCCGCGCCGCCCTGTTGTGTGGGGCCCTCGTGGCCCCACTCCGTCTCCTCTTCGGTTCTCTGGAAGCTTTGGTGAATTTCTGGACGTTTGGCTTTTGTTTCGTCCAATTTTGAGAATATTTCCTGTGTAACTTTTCTGAAACACAAAAACAGCAAAAAACATGGAACTGGCACAAATGCATAAAAGTGCCACAAAAGTGCCACAAAGTGTAACGAAACACTAAGCAAATGGTGTAAAAACAAGCATGGAGCATCAAAATTTATGGATATGTTTGAGACGTATCAGCATCCCCAAGCTTAACTCCTGCTTGTCCTCGAGTAGGTAAGTAATAACAAAAGAAATAATTTTTGAGGTGACATGCACCTACACAATCTTGACCATCTATGTAAGCGTTGTGCGCTGCGATCAAAAGAACTTAAAACATGGGCATGAAAGACATAATCTTTATAGAAGAAACTTAGCAACCATGTTATAACATGAAAATGAACACAAACAAAAGATCATAAAAATGAAATAATGAAAGTCAAACATGTGTTCAAATCATAAGGAAAAACATACAAATGGTTTTTAGCTTGTCCTTCATGGAGAGCAAAACATAAATGCATAGGACACCTTCAAGTTTAAGAGGGCGACTAGATACAAATAATTTAAGAACAAGTGAAACCAACAATATGAATCAATCAATGAAAACTTTGGGACAATGCACATTATACTCAGAATAACAACTATGCTCTCTTAATGGTGCATAAAGATAGAAGGTGGAGAGTCAACATAAAAGTAAAAGAAAGGCCCTTCGCAGAGGGAAGCAGTGATTGCAAGTTTTATAAACCTTCAAAAATTATGGTACTTACCGGCTTTGAGCTCTCATTGCCCCCATCATAAGCATCTTGAATGGTTAAAGTTAATGCAAGTACGATTATGATGCATATGCTTGATAAATCATAAGTTGAAAACCTCATGTCCCGTGAATACGAGTACCCAAACCTCGTGCTACTTTGCTTAGGTCCCAAGCAAGTTCTTGTCATTGTAAGTATACACGTATCATCGAGAACCGCCAACGGGGTACCTCCATGTCCGATGATATGGAACAAGCCCACATCAAAATGACAGGACAAGCAGACAATGAACACCTCGACATCTCTTTTATTTACCATTTGTATATCTTTTTATTTTGAGATGCGTTGTCGAATGTCCACTATAGGCATGCTGCAAATTTCCACCATGAATTATACATGGCTTAGATTAGCGGCCTAGGCGTTACTCTAACACATATACAAACTCCATGAACTCCACAAGATTCCATTTTATTTTACACTGCGAGTATCGATAAATGAAAGATCACGATATCAACTCAGATAAGATGAAGTGCAATGTCGAAAGCTTGCCCCATGACAGCATGGATGGGCTAATTTCCAACTTACAACTTACAAGCATAACAACTCAACATAAGAGAGCCACAATATCAAATTTTTAAGAACGAGAAAAATAAAATGTGCCATCAGGTTCGTGAGAGCTTTACTGACCAATTTTCGCATAACACTGATAAGAGTTTAATTTGAAGAGTAGATAAAAGCAAGTCAAATGTACTTTGGAATAGAAAATTGCTAACAGGTATATATGGTGGACACGTTGGAACAACTTGGTTTTTAGGAGTTGGATGCATGAGTAGAGCTCATACTCAGTACAAGGCGAGGGCTAGCAAAAGACTAGGAGCGACCAACTAAGAGAGCAATAACGGCCATAATCATGCGAAGCGACAAAGCAATATTAAAAGCAGCATAAGATGGCATCAAAAGTCAAAAACTAAATGATCATAGAGGCAATGGTGACTTTGTATGAGTCTAACATGTGTGAGCATGCGCCAAGTCAACCCAAATAAAGCATCAAGGAGAAAACCAAAATAATGCTTCCAAATAATTAAAACAACGCATAATTTTTTCAAAGGCTCATTAAGCAATCTCAGTTATTTGAGACAAGTCATGCTAAAGCAAAAACCACTAAGCATTCTATCAAAAAGACATCAAGCACGATATGCAAAAGCCTAGGCCGCAGTCTACACAAGCTCCTTCTTGTACCACTTTTTTGCATAAAGCTTTTTCTCTTTTCCAACACCATTTAAACTTTTTATAACCACCTCTTTTGATGAAAACCAATATAGACTGGAGGCAAAAATACACCTTGATGAAAAGATATAACAAGATCTGAAAACAAATCAAGGCAAAAATTGAAAGCTAAACGCAGTTCTAGAAAAAGGAGAACACTCGTTGAAACTATAAGAATGAAAAACAGAGTGTTCTTGGCAAATGAAAAGCAAGGCAACTTCTCCAAAAGGAATTTGTTGGGGTCCAACTATTTATTGCATCAAACAAAACTAAACAAAACTGAAAACTAAAAACAACAGACGCTCCAAGAAAAATGCATAATGCATGAAGCAATAAAAATATAGCGTATTGAAAGGTGACCCAATTTTTGCCGATGAAGAAGGGGTGCCTCGAGGGCATCCCCAAGCTTTGACGCTTGTACTTCTTGGATATTTATTGGGGTGACATGGGCATCCCCAAGCTTGAACTTTTGTCCATTCTTCAACTCATCTCATCATTCTCCGATCCCTACACTTGAAAACTTCCTTCATACAAAACTAAATATAAATCTATTAGCAACATTAGTGTAAGCATAACATAGAGTCAACCCTTTTTGCTTTAGGTTTCAACTCAAAACCACCACATATAAAGTATATATTACTGTAGCAACTTCCCCAAAAGTTCCGTGATCAAAAGAACTAAAAAAGAAAGCGATAAAGCGGCAAACACAAATATTGGCAGAAATCTGTCAAAACAGAACAACTAAGAAAAGTCGAATTTTTAGAGGGTTTTCTGTTGCTCAAATAAAAAAGTGTTCTACTAATGAAAGTTTGGATATAACCTGGGGCATATGCACAAGAAATTGCAGGTCCAAAAGATATACAGAGAATGTTCACGAATTTTTATGGTGCAGCACCAAAAACTGTTTCAGGACAGCAACATCCCCAAATCTTACCTCGCTCAAATTAGAGGCTTCTCTTGGCACAAAAACGAAATAAAAATGACAAGGAGAGGTTATTACAGTAGTAATAACTTCCAAGACTCAAATAAAAGAAAAAGAACTGAATGTAAAAATATTAGGTTATCTCCCAAGAGTGCTTTTCTTTAACGCCTTTGAGCTAGACGCAGAAAGTGTGAATCAAGTAATATCAAGTGATGAAGCATCAAGCTTATAATTTGCTCTAAAAATAGTGTCAAACACTAATTTCTTTCTCTTTCTAGGGAAGTGTTCCATACCTTTCTTGAGTAGGAATTAATATTTGATGGTGCCTTCCCTCATATCAATGATGGCACCTACAGTTCGAAGAAAGGGTCTTCCCAAAATAATAGGACATGAAGCATTGCATTCAATATCCATGACAAGAAAATCAATGGGAACAAGGTTATTGTTAACCACAATAAGAACATCATTAATCCTTCCCAAAGGTTTCTTCTTGGCAACATCAGCAATAGGAACATCATAATAAAACTTTTCAAGCGGCGGTAAATCAAGCATGTCATAAATCTTTCTAGGCATGATAGAAATACTAGCTCCTAGATCACATAAAGCATGGCAATCAAAACCATTACCATGCATATCAATGATGGGTTCCCAACCATCTTCTAACTTCTTGGGAACATAAGCTTTTTGCTTCAACTTTTCATCCCTAATTTTCATAAGAGCATTGGTAATATGCTTAGTAAAAGCAACATTTAAAGAACTAACATTAGGAGTCAAAGCAAGATTTTGCAAGAACAAAATAACTTCAGATATATTACAGCCATCAACATCAAAATCATTAAAGGAAATAGAGCTATCATCTCCTACACTCCGAAAAATTTCAGCACTCTTTTGAGAAAAAGTTTTAGCAGTTTTAGGCTTTTTAACACAAGGAGTGGGAGTTTTTTCTACACCAATCAAAGTAAGAGGAGTGCTAGCATTTGGAACAACATCATTAGACGTAGTAATAGTATAAACTTTCATATTCCTAGCAATCTCATCCTCTCTTTCCCATCTAGCATGCAATTCTGCTAACAATCTAACATTTTCATCAATTCTAACTTGGATAGCATTAGCAGTAGCAAAAACATTGTTCTCTTTCACATCATTAGGCAACACTTTTAATTTCAGAAGTTCAACATCATGAGCAAGGCTATCAACTTTAGATGCAAGAATATCAATTTTGCCTAACTTTTCCTCAACAGACTTGTTAAAAGCATTTTGCTTACCGATGAAGTCCTTGAGCATTACCTCAAACTCGGAGGGCGCGGCCCTAGTGTTGTTGGAGGAATTACCATAAGAGTTACCATAACCATTACCATTGGTAAAAGGATACAACCTATAATTGTTACTAGCAAAATTATTCCTATAAGCATTGTTGTTAAAATTATTGTTTCTAATGAAGTTTACATCAACATGCTCTTCTTGGGCAACCAAAGAGGCTAAAGGAACATTATTAGGATCAACATGAGTCCTATCATTTGAAAGCATAAGAATAATAGCATCAATCTTATCACTCAAGGAAGAGGTTTCCTCAACAGAAATAACCTTCTTACCTTGTGGAGCTCTCTCGGTGTGCCATTCAGAGTAATTTACCATCATATTGTCGAGAAGCTTTGTTGCGGCGCCCAAGGTAAGGAATATAAAAGTGCCTCCAGCAGCTGAATCAAGTAGGTTCCTTAAAGAAAAATTCAGTCCCGCATAAAAAGTTTGGACAATCATCCAAGTAGTCAGTCCATGAGTGGGACAATTCTTTATCATAGATTTCATTCTTTCCCAAGCTTGAGCAACATGTTCATTATCAAACTGACTAAACTTCATAATATTGCTACGCAAAGCTATAATCTTAGCAGGAGGATAGTATCTACCAATAAAAGCATCCTTACACTTAGTCCATGAATCAATACTATTTTTAGGCAAAGACAACAACCAATCCTTAGCTTTTCCTCTCAAAGAAAAAGGAAACAACTTAAGCTTTATAATATCACCGTCAACATTCTCATACTTTTGCATCTCACATAGCTCAACAAAATTGTTGAGATGAGCTGCAGCATCATCAGTACTAGCACCAGAAAGTTGCTCTTTCATAACAAGGTTCAATAAAGCAGGCTTAATCTCATAAAAATTTGCAGCAGGAGCAGGAGGCGCAATAGGAGTGCAGATAAAATCACTATTATTAGTGCTAGTAAAATCACACAACTTGGTGTTCTTAGGAGTAACCATTCTAGCAAAACTAAAAGCAGACAAGTAAAAACAACTATCAAGGATACTATTTTTTTTTGGGTTTTTGATAAAATGATGCAAGTAAAAATAAAGTAAAGCAAAACTTAAAACAAAGTAAAGGATGTGTGTGCGAAACTCCCCTTGCAGAAGTCTTCTTCCTCCCCGGTGATACATCTCAAACGTATCTATAATTTTTGATGCTCCATGCTTGTTTTTACACCATTTGCCTAATGTTTCGTTACACTTCATGGCACTTTTATGCATTTTCCGGAACTAACCTATTAACAAGATGCCACAGTGCCAGTTCCTTGTTTTCTGCTGTTTTTGTGTTTCAGAAAAGCTACACAGGAAATATTCTCGGAATTGGACGAAACAAGTTCCAGAAGTCTTATTTTTCCCGGAAGCTTCCCGAAGACCGAAAGAGAGCCAGAGGGGGGCCAGAGGCCGCCCTCACACATAAGTGGCACGGCCCAGGCCCTGGTCACGCCACCCTGGTGTGAGGAGCCCCTGGCTACCCCCTGACGATGCCCCTTCGCCTATATAAAGCCTCGGGACGGAAAACCCTAGGGGGGTCGGCGAAATTTCCAGAACAGTTCCGCAGCGCCGCCGCCGTTGAAGTCAAATTTCGGGGGACAGAAGTCTCTATTCCGGCACCCTGCCGGGACGGGGAAGTGCCCCCGGAGCCATCTCCATCGGTCTCCATCACCGTCTCCGCCGTCTCCATCGACCTCACCGCCATCTCCATCAACCTTGCTGTCTCCTACGATGAGGAGGGAGTAGTTCATCCCCAAGGCTGAGGGCTCTACCGGTAGCTATGTGGTTCACCTCTCTCTCCCATGATGTGATCTTTATGTGATCGTGAGCTTTGTATCATGTTGAATAAGTAGATGTTATTATTCAGATATTATGTGTACTCTAGTGGTGTTATTAAAGTAATCTATTCCTCCTGCCATGGTGTAACGGTGATAGTGCGTGCATCATGGTGGTACTTGGTCTAGGCTAGATTGTGATCTCTTATGGATTATGAGAATAATTATTGCTATGATAGTATTGAAGTGATCTATTCCTCCTTTCATGGTGTAATGTTGACAGTGTGTGCACTGTGTTAGTACTTGGTCTAAGTTGCAATAATATCTATCTTGAGTTGTGATTTGATTTGGATATCTCTATGAGTGGTCTTTGTCAAGTACTTGATGAACTTTGAGGAGTGCTTCGTAGCCCTATGCAATGATTAGTGTTGTTCAATAGGAGAGTAATTCAGAGTACCATAGTTAAGAGAAGTTATTTATTTGTTCAATCATGTTATATTTGTTGGGAGTGTGTCCACTAGTGAAAGTATGATCCCTAGGCCTTGTTTCCAAGCTTTGCACACCGTTTACTTGCTGTTTTGTTACTTATTTGCTTGCTGCCATTTTTATTCCAGATTGCATTTACTACCTATAATCATCTACACCACTTGTATTTCACCATCTCTTCGCCGAACTAGTGCACCTATACATCTGACAAGTGTATTGGGTGTGTTGGGGACACAAGAGACTTTCTGTATCGTAATTGCAGGGTTGTTTGAGAGGGATAGCTTTGATCTCTTCCTCCCTGAGTTCGATAAACCTTGGGTGATCCACTTAAGGGAAACTTGCTGCTGCTCTACAAACCTCTGCACTTGGAGGCCCAACACTGTCTACAAGAACAGAAGCGTGTGTAGACATCAAGCTCTTTTCTGGCGCCGTTGCCGGGGAGGTAAGGTAAAAGGTACTCGCATCCTCTTGTGTGAGTGCTCGGAGTTATTTCCTTTAGATTCTGTAATTACATCTTTTTGTTTCTTGTTTTTATTTTCACTAGTTAGGCTTAATGGAAAACAAAGAGTTCGGTAGTCTTTTTCCTGAGTTTAGATATGAAGTGTTTGAAGAGAAAATTGAAAAACCTTTGGAGCTTAATTCACATGCTAATAGTTTTGTTAGTATGAATGCTTTGAACACTGTTTTAGAAAAGTCTAAGCTTGGGGAAGCTGGTTTTGTTAAGCATGATATTTTTAGTTCCCCAGCTTTAGAGGAGAAAGTTTGCTCTGATAATATTTTATCTCCCCTATATGATGTTCCTTCTTATGATGATATGTTTGGAGAATATGCTTTGAGAAATAGCTGTTCTCTAGCCTGTGATGATACTAAACCTCTAGTTTATGATGGTTATGATGATAATATTTTTAGTCCACCTACTTTTGAGGAGAAAATTAGTTATGATTACAATATGCCTCCTATTTTTGATGATTATGGTGATGAGAATAATTATTCTGTTGAATCTGCTCCTACTACTATTGTTCCTGTGGTGAGTATTAATTATTTTATGCATGTGGCTCATGATAGGGATGTTTTATGTGATAGTTATATTGTTAGTTCTATTCATGATGCTACTGAAAGTTATTATGAGAGAGGGAAACATGGTTTGATGGATCTCAACAATATTAAGTTTCCCCTCCTTATGTTGCAAATCTTGAAGTGGCACTTATTTTATCTATCCATGCTTGCTACTATGTGCCTCGTTGATTTATTTTCTTACAAGATTCCTATGCATAGGAAGTGGTTCAGATATAAATGTCTTTCGCATTTGCTTTTTGATGCTCTCTTTTGCTTTAAGTTTTTATATGGCGCCTTTGCCTCAAGCTCTTATATGGCGCCCACATGAGCATCTTTGCAAATTACTGCGCCTAGCTCAAAGGCGTTTAAAAAAAAGCACTCTTGGGAGATAACCCAATGTTTTTACATTCAGTACTTTTTCTTTTATTTGAGTCTTGGAAGTTATTACTACTGTAATAACCGCTCCTTATCCTTTTTATTTCGTTGTTGTGCCAAGAGAAGCCTCTAATTTGAGTGAGGTAAGATTTGGGGATGTTGCTGTCCTAAAACAGTTTTCGGTGCTGCACCGTAAAAATTCATGAAAATTCTCTATATATCTTTTGGACCTGCGATTTTTTGTGCATATGACCCAGGTTATATCCAAACTTTCATTAGTTGAACACTTTTTGATTTGAGTAATATAAACTACCTTAAAAATTCGACCTTTATCAGCTGTTCTGTTTTGACAGATTTCTGCCAATATTTGTGTTTGCCGTTTTATCGCTTTCTTTTTGAGTTCTTTTGATTACGGAACTTTTGGGGAAGTTGCTACAGTATTATATGCTTAATATGTGGTGGTTTTGGGTTAAAACCTGAAGCAAAAAGGGTTGATTATATGTTATGCTTACACTAATGTTGCTAATAGATTTGTGTTTAGTTTTGTATGAAGGAAGTTTTCAAGTGTAGGGATCGGAGACTGATGAGATGAGATGAAGAATGGACAAAAGCTCAAGCTTGGGGATGCCCATGCAACCCCCAAGAAATATCCAAGAGGTACAAGCGTCAAAGCTTGGGGATACCCCCGAGGCACCCCCTCTTCATCGGCAAAAATCAGGTCACCTTTTTTTTTTTTTGAATATAATCAGGTCACCTTTCAAGACACTATATTTTTATTGCTTCATGCACTATGCATTTTTCTTGGAGCGTCAGTTGTTTTTGTTTTTAATTTAGTTTTTTTTGTTTGCTGCAATAAATGGTTGATCACATCATGTTGGTTTGGAGGGAGACATACTTCACTTTTCATTTGCCAAGAACACTCCGTTTTTCACTCTTATCGTTCAACGAGTGTTGTCTTTTTCTGCTATTGCGTTTAGCTCTTGTTTTTTGCCTTGATTTTTGTTCAAGATCTTGTTATATCTTTTCATCAAGGTGTATTTTTGCCTCTGATATTTATTGGTTTTCATCAAAAGAGGTGTTTATAAAAAGTTCGAATGGTGTTGGAAAAGAGAAAAAGCTTTATGCAAAAAAGTGGTACAAGAAGGAGCTTGTGTAGACTGCGGCCTAGGCTTTTGCATGTCGTGCTTAATGTCTTTTTTATAGTATGCTTAGTGGTTTTGCTGTAGCATGACTTGTCTCAAATAACTGAGATTGCTTAATGAGCCTTTGAAAGAATCATGCGTTGTTTTTATTATTTGGAAGCATTATTTTGGTTTTCTCCTTGATGCTTTATTTGGGTTGACTTGGCACATGCTTACACCATGTTGACTACAAAATAAGTCGCCTATAGCCTCTATGATCATTTAGTTTTTGACTTTTGATGCCATCTTATGCTTCTTTTAATGTTGCTTTGTCGCTTTGCATGATTATGGCCGTTATTGCTCTCTTAGTTGGTCGCTCCCAGTCTTTTGCTAGCCCTCATTTTGTAATGAGTATGAGCTCTACTCGTGCATCCAACTCCCAAAAACCAAGTTTGCCATTGTGTCCACTATAAATTCCTATGCATGGTATTTGTAAGCCATTCCAAGTAAATTTTCATGTGCTACCTTTCAAAAAACCGTTAAAATACTTCTCATTTTGTGACACTATTTTCAGCTCATGGGGACGTAGTGGTCGGATTTGCTATCTTCCATATTGTCTTATTCCAAAAAGAAAAAAAAGAAAAAAGAAAGAAAAAAGGCACTCCTCCATGGAATGTGAATGTTGGTGGGCACCCGATGGAATCGGTTAGCCATGGTTTGTGAAAGGAAAAAAAAGGTGGGGAGGAGTGCCAAGCTTTATAAAAGAGCACAAAAAGTGCCAATCTCTCTCTCAAAAACTTGCTTCATTTTTGTATGGAAGATAGTAAGAACCCCATTGCTAGTCGTTGACAAAAGCAACCACCTCTCAAAACTCAAGTTTTATCTCTCTGTTTTACAAATGAAAAGCTCTAGCATATGTTTAATCACTGCTTCCCTCTGCGAAGGGCCTTTCTTTTACTTTTATGTTGAGTAACCACCTTCTATCTTTATGCACCATTAAGAGAGCATAGTTGTCATTCTTAGTATAATGTGCATTGTCCCAAAGTTTTCATTGATTGATTCATATTGTTGGTTTCACTTGTTCTCAAATTACTTGTATCTAGTCGTCCTCTTAAACTTGAAGGTGTCCTATGCATTTATGTTTTGCTCTCTCATTAAGGACAAGCTGAAAACCATTTGTATGTTTTTCCTTATAATTTGAACACACGTTTAACTTTTATTGTTTCATTTTCATGATCTTTTGTTTGTGTTCATTTTCATGTTTATAACATGGTTGCTAAGTTTCTTCTATCAAGATTATGTCTTTCATGCCCATGTTTTAAGTTCTTTTGATCCCAGCTCACAACGCTTACATATATGATCAAGATTGTGTAGGTGCATGTCACCTCAAAAATTATTTCTTTTGTTATCACTTACCTACTCGAGGACGAGCAGGAGTTAAGCTTGGGGATGCTGATACGTCTCAAACGTATCTATAATTTTTGATGCTCCATGCTTGTTTTTACACTATTTGCCTAATGTTTCGTTACACTTCGTGGCACTTTTATGCATTTTCCAGAACTAACCTATTAACAAGATGCCACAGTGCCAGTTCCCTGTTTTCTGCTGTTTTTGTGTTTCAGAAAAGCTACACAGGAAATATTATCGGAATTGGACGAAACAAGTTCCAGAAGTCTTATTTTTTCCGGAAGCTTCCCGAAGACCGAAAGAGAGCCGGAGGGGGCCAGAGGCCGCCCTCACACATAGGTGGCGCGGCCCAGGCCCTGGCCGCGCCACCCTGGTGTGAGGAGCCCCTGGCTGTCCCCTGGCGACGCCCCTTCGCCTATATAAAGCCTCGGGATGGAAAACCCTAGGGGGGTCGGCGAAATTTCCAGAACAGTTCCGCAGCGCCGCCGCTGTCGAAGCCAAATTTCAGGGGACAGAAGTCTCTGTTCCGGCACCCTGCCGGGACGGGGAAGTGCCCCCGGAGCCATCTCCATCGGTCTCCATCACCGTCTCCGCCGTCTCCATCGACCTCACCGCCATCTCCATCAACCTTGCTGTCTCCTATGATGAGGAGGGAGTAGTTCATCCCCAGGGCTGAGGGCTCTACCGGTAGCTATGTGGTTCACCTCTCTCTCCCATGATGTGATCTTTATGTGATCGTGAGCTTTGTATCATGTTGAATAAGTAGATGTTATTATTCAGATATTATGTGTACTCTAGTGGTGTTATTAAAGTAATCTATTCCTCCTGCCATGGTGTAATGGTGACAGTGCGTGCATCATGGTGGTACTTGGTCTAGGCTACGATTGTGATCTCTTATGGATTATGAGAATAATTATTGCTATGATAGTATTGAAGTGATCTATTCCTCCTTTCATGGTGTAATGTTGACAGTGTGTGCACCGTGTTAGTACTTGGTCTAAGTTGCAATAATATCTATCTTGAGTTGTGATTTGATTTGGATATCTCTATGAGTGGTGTTTGTCAAGTACTTGATGAACTTTGAGGAGTGCTTCGTAGCCCTACGCAATGATTAGTGTTGTTCAATAGGAGAGTAATTCAGAGTACCATAGTTAAGAGAAGTTATTTATTTGTTCAATCATGTTATATTTGTTGGGAGTGTGTCCACTAGTGAAAGTATGATCCCTAGGCCTTGTTTCCAAGCTTTGCACACCGTTTACTTGCTGTTTTGTTACTTATTTGCTTGCTGCCATTTTTATTCCAGATTGCATTTACTACCTATAATCATCTATACCACTTGTATTTCACTATCTCTTCGCCGAACTAGTGCACCTATACATCTGACAAGTGTATTGGGTGTGTTGGGGACACAAGAGACTTTCTGTATCGTAATTGCAGGGTTGTTTGAGAGGGATAGCTTTGACCTCTTCCTCCCTGAGTTTGATAAACCTTGGGTGATCCACTTAAGGGAAACTTGCTGCTGCTCTACAAACCTCTGCACTTGGAGGCCCAACACTGTCTACAAGAACAGAAGCGTGTGTAGACATCACCCGACAATGGCGCCAGAAAAACTTATTGATGGCGCGATGATGTATAGTGCCAGAGAACTTGTTGGCGTGTAATTAATGAAGTAAATGACCGGCCAGTTGGAAACCCCAAGAGCAAGGTGTGATGAATATAGCAGCAAGTTTTTCTCTCAGTAAGAAACCAAGGTTTAATCGTCCAGGAGGAGGATGTCAATACAACTGAAGGTGATGCCCACTAGCTGCGTGATGCTCTAACAAGGGCGCCGTTAACGATAACTTGTTAGCGCGTCTTCAACCAGTAGCAACGTGGAACCTGGACACAACACAACCAAATACTTTGTTCCCAACTTACGATGAGGTTGTCAATCTCACCGGTTTGCTTGAAACAAAGAGTATGAGCGTATCGAGTGGAAAGCAATAGTAATATGCGAGTAAAGTAAACAGTGCGAGTAAAGTAAACATGTGATAGCAATATAAAGGAAATAGGACCGGGGTCCACAGTTCACTAGTGTTGTCTCTCCATAAGATAAAATAATACATGCTGGGTAAACAAATTACAGTTGGGCAATTGATAGAATAAAGACAACATGCATATGATGAGAGGATCACTATGAGATTTACTCCATCCAACTGCATCTATGACTAATAATCCACCTGTGGCGAATCAATCCGAGAACTCCACAAGTATTAAGTTGCGAACAACAGATAATTACATTAAGCAAAGTGTGTAATGTAAACAAAGCATATGCCCTTGAGCATATGAATATTGTTTTCCCCCTAGTAGCAACATCACATCTACAACCTTAGAGGTTTCTGTCACTCTCCCAGATTAAATTGAGGCATGAACCCACTATCAAGCATAAATACCCCCTCTTGGAGTCACTAGCAACTACTCGGCCAAGATAGCTACTAACAACGGAGAGCATGCAAGATCATAAACAACATAGAGATAACATAAGATAAATTTTAGACTTCAACTCAATCATAACACCAATATTCATCGGATCCCAACAAATACAGCATGTAGAATTACATAACGGTGATCTCGATCATATAAGGCAGCTCACGAGATCTAAACATGAAGCACATGGTGGAGAAGACAACCATCTAGCTACTGCTATGGACCCATAGTCCAAGGTAGACTACTCACTCATCGCGCCGGAGGCAAGCATGGCGATGAAGAAGACCTCCGGTGGTGATTCCCCTCTCCGGCAGGGTGCCGGAAGGAGCTTCTGGACCCTCCCGATCTTCGGGTTGACGGCGGCGACGGATCACGATGTGTTCTGGAAAAGTGATCGGGCCCTTAGGTTTTTCCCGTCGAGGGGTCTTTATAGGCGAAGGGGCAGCGTCAGGAGTGGGCCAAGGCGCCGTCACACATAGGGGGCGCGGCTAGGGGCCAGGCCACACCACCCTGTTGTGTGGGGCGCTCGTGGCCCCACTCTGTCTCCCCTTCGGTTCTCTGGAAGCTTCGGTGAATTTCTGGACGTTCGGCTTTTGTTTCATCCAATTCCGAGAATATTTCCTGTGTAACTTTTCTGAAACACAAAAACAGCAGAAAACAGGGAACTGGCACTGTGGCGACTTGTTAATAGGTTAGTTCCGGAAAATGTATAAAAGTGCCACAAAGTGTAACGAAACACTAAGCAAATGGTGTAAAAACAAGCATGGAGCATCAAAAATTATGGATACGTTTGAGACGTATCAGTGCTCCGGGACACGGGAATTTTCTTGATAGGAGCTCTGGGGGCCTTCGGAGATTTCACGGCCGGCTCAACTTCTGGCATGGGAGGTTCATTAGCAGTTATATCCTCAACAGAAGGAGTAGTGGTAGCATCCCTCTTCGGGTCCTCATCATCACTGCAAAGAAAAGCAAAAGGAAACATGTTTTATACAACCCAAAAAGGAAAAAAAAGCAAACACAACAAAATCATAGAGTACACAGAACATTTACGATGCCATGAAGTCGAACAGTTCTAGATCATCTTCTTGAACAAGGGCTTCACCGACCGCAGTTCTCTGGACGGAGGTACTCGAAGAAGCAAGCTCTTCGACACGCTTCCTCTTCTTATCGACAACAAGATCTTCAGAAAGTGCAGGAGGAGGCGACGTCGTCGAGCTCGTTTCATCTTCCGATACTTCGGCATCATCTCTGTCCTGATTTTCTTCAGCGGGGGCTTCGAAAACAGCAGAGGCCAGATCCGCCGGAAGAGGCCCCTCCTCTGGAAGGGGAGGGCGTGAAACAAGAAACTGATGATCCTGCAAAAGAAGTAAGTCAGTAAAATCATCGAGACATGCCAAATGACAGCAGGAAGATGATGGGAAAAACGAGAATCGATAACGCAAAGAAAACATACCTCGGGCAAAGGGTGCTCGGAGTCGAAATAAGGGGCAGCCAAGTCCGCAACTGCATGATCCTTGGTGAGCTTGGTAAGAGCCCTGACCTGCTTATCGACATCTTGCTTCTCAATCAGATCTCCAGAGACTCGAGCAGAATCTACCAAGCCAGAATAGTTCTAAAGCTTGGAAAGACGATGCTGCAGGGGTTGAACTCGACGTTGCACAAAGAACGCCATGAGTTGAATACCTGACAGAGCGCCTCCTTTACCTCCTTTCAGGGCTTGGATGCGGGTCAGCAGCGGTGCGATCTCCTCCATCTCTGCATCTGTGGGAGCTGAATCCCACGATGACAACTTCTTCAATTCCTTGGAGGCATCGAAAAGGGCTAAGCCGTATTCATCATTGGAGGAGGCCTTACGGTCTTTAATATAAAACCATTTGGTCCTCCATCCCTGGACTGATGCAGCCATGGAAAATTCTAAATATTGGGCTTCAGCACGTACAGAGACGACAGCTCCGCCCAGCTCAGGCTTATTTGACAAAGAAACGCTGGGGCGGAGCTGAAAGATGGACCTTGGCATATTATGCAATTTTGTGGAAGGATAAAACAGGCAAAATAATCAGACAGAAACGTACTTTAATGGATTGAAAGCGTATTTGCGAGCCACAAACCATACCTCTAGTAATATTATTAGTAGAGATGGGAGCAGATAACATTGTTAGTCATTTAATTCGGAACATAGAAAGTAACCTGTATAAGTTTTGCGTCAAGCAACCCAAATAGTAACCCGATCAAATCTGACCTCTCTGAATTAACCAACCAAATTGACTCGTGAAAAGCCACAACTCTCTCTTTTTAAAATCGTGGAAGGAAAGCAACAGCCAAGTAGCGTCCAAACCCAAAATAATCCCACCCAATCAGTCCCTCTCCCCTCATCACGGTCGTCCCCCGCAGATCTGACGGCCAGGATCCCCACCATCGCCGGGCGCAACTTGCTTCCAGCACACCAAAGAAAAACCCTTTTTTTCCTTTTCTTTTCCCCGCAGATTTCCTCTTCCCCTCTCCCCTCCGCTCCTCTCGCCGCCGTCGCGCCGAATCGCGGAGCTCCCGCAGTCGCCCAACCGCAGAGCTACCGCCGCCGCCGCCCAATCGCCGAACTTCCGCCCCGCCTCCGTCACCGCAACCGCGTCCCCGTTGAAGCAACCGCGCCGGCCAGCTCCGTCCCGTCCCTCGTCACCAACTGCCTCTCCATCTCAGTAGGCAGAAGAAGGTAAGAGACGCAGAAGCCCACCTCCGCCCTCCGCTTCCCCTCCTCCATCCTCGTTCCGTTCTTCTCTAATCGCCAGGAAGTAGGTAGCGCGCGGAAGGTAGAACTTCCAGGCAGATCTGTTGCGATTTTCCGCATCCTGAGCTGGATCTGACGCGTACGCGGATCTGATGGCTGCGTTGAAATTGTAAACCGCGCAATTGGTTCAGGCCTCTTTTTTGCTCAAATTTAGCGCAGTATTGACGGTTACCAGTGGAAATTTATCTCTGCTTCTGTGTAGTAGCCAGATATGCATGGGCGATCTAGATTAAGGAACGATTAGCTAGTACAATGATAGAAGGAAATAGGGCTACCGTTGAAATAGTGTATATAAGAAGTTCATGTTAGCAGATGCTTTAGGAATAGCTCATGGTGACCTGATTCCGTGTAGAAGCATTAGTTCTTGTTTAAAAGAAGGCTACTGTCAGATTTGTGTATCCTTCCTGGTCTAAGGAAAAAGGGTCTATCATCATAGTCTTTCCCAGATTTTGAACAGCTCTTTAGAACTGTGAGATTCATGCTTTTCCTCTGTTCAGTTGGTTATGTAGATGTGTCCATGCAATTTTATTTCTTACAGAATTTTGTGTAAGCACCGGTTGAAAAATTAGTGCTCTGCTTCAATGCTGACTAGGCATCTCTCAAACTTTACAATCTATATAAAAGTGTTGTGCGTTACAGGAGACAGAGGACTTTACTTGTGTCTTGTCAAATTTACATTTGAGAGGAGTTATATATATCTTTAATGATGCATGCATTTTTTATGACATGAAGCTATATCTGACTCCCCTGTTTTGGTGTTACACAGTCAACATGTCGTTGGATGTTACTCAAATACTCTTGAGCGCACAATCTCCTGATGGCTCGGTTAGGAAGCATGCTGAAGAAAGCCTCAAGCAGTTTCAGGAGCAAAACCTCCCAGGTTTCTTGCTCTCCCTTTCAAGTGAGTTGGCCAACAATGAAAAGCCCGAGGAGAGCCGCAGGTTGGCTGGTCTGATCCTCAAGAATGCACTGGATGCAAAGGAGCAGCACAGGAAGAGTGAACTTTTCCAGAGATGGCTGGCACTGGATGCTGGTGCCAAGGCACAAATTAAAGCATTGCTGCTGCAAACTCTCTCATCTCCAGTTGCAAGTGCCAGATCTACATCTTCTCAAGTCATCGCCAAGATTGCTGGCATTGAGATCCCACAGAAGCTATGGCCCGAGCTTATAGCATCATTGCTCTCCAACATACATCAGGTCCAGCCAAACGTCAAGCAGGCGACGCTCGAGACACTTGGCTACTTGTGTGAGGAAGTTTCTCCGGAAGCTGTTGACCAAGACCAGGTCAATAAGATACTTACTGCTGTTGTTCAGGGTATGAATGCTTCTGAAGGGAACTCCGAAGTGAGACTTGCAGCCACACGAGCATTGTATAATGCATTGGGCTTTGCTCAGGTTAACTTCTCCAATGATATGGAGCGCGATTATATTATGAGAGTTGTTTGTGAAGCAACACAGTCACCAGAGGTGAAGATAAGACAGGCCGCCTTTGAGTGTTTGGTGGCTATTTCGTCTACTTATTATGAGAAGCTGGCCACATACATGCAGGACATATTTAATATTACTGCAAAGGCTGTGAGGGGAGATGAGGAGTCAGTTGCACTTCAGGCTATTGAATTCTGGAGTTCCATATGTGATGAGGAAATCGACATATTGGATGAGTACAGTAGCGAGTTTACAGCTGATTCTGATGTTCCTTGCTACTATTTTATCAAGCAAGCTCTTCCTGCCTTAGTGCCCATGCTGCTGGAGACGCTCCTCAAGCAGGAAGACGACCAAGACTTGGATGAAGGTGCTTGGAATCTTGCAATGGCTGGGGGTACTTGTTTAGGCCTGGTTGCAAGGACTGTTGGGGATGATATTGTTCCTCTTGTGATGCCTTTTGTTGAGGAGAACATAACGAAACCTGAATGGAGGCATAGAGAGGCTGCAACATATGCTTTCGGATCCATTTTGGAGGGTCCATCAGCTGATAAACTGACCCCTCTAGTTAATGTTGCCTTGAATTTTATGCTATCTGCATTGGTAAAAGACCCAAATAATCACGTGAAGGACACAACTGCTTGGACCCTCGGAAGAATATTTGAGTTTCTTCATGGTTCTGCACTTGAAACAGCTCCTGTCATTACAGCTGAGAACTGCCAGCAGATACTTACTGTGCTACTTCAAAGCATGAAGGATGTCCCAAATGTGGCAGAAAAGGCATGTGGGGCACTCTATTTCCTTGCTCAAGGCTATGTGGATGCTGGATCTGCATCGCCATTATCCCCTTTCTTTCAAGATATTGTTCAGGCCCTTCTTGTTACCAGTCACAGAGAGGATGCTGGAGAATCCAGGCTTCGTACTGCAGCTTATGAGACTCTAAACGAAGTCGTCAGGTGCTCCACTGAGGAGACAGCTCCTATTGTTATGCAGCTGGTACCTGTGATTATGATGGAACTCCACCAGACACTTGAAGCAGGAAAGTTGTCGACTGATGAGAAGGAGAAGCGGAGCGATCTCCAGGGCCTTCTTTGTGGTTGTTTGCAGGTCATTATCCAAAAGTTGGGAGGGATGGAGTCAACAAAGTATTCCTTCTTACAGTATGGGGATCAGATGATGGATCTGTTTCTGAGAGTTTTTGCTTGTCGAAATGCCACGGTGCATGAGGAGGCTATGCTAGCTATTGGTGCATTGGCATATGCAGCTGGTTCAAATTTTGCTAAGTACATGGCACAGTTCTATCAGTATTTGGAAATGGGACTTCAGAACTTTGAAGAGTACCAGGTATGTGCCATTACAGTAGGCGTTGTGGGTGACCTGTGCAGGGCACTGGAGGACAAAATTTTGCCCTACTGTGACGGCATCATGACCCAGCTACTGAAGGATCTATCCAGTAATCAGTTGCACAGATCTGTAAAACCGCCTATATTCTCATGCTTTGGTGATATTGCACTGGCAATCGGGGAGAACTTCGAGAAATATTTGATCTATGCCATGCCCATGCTACAAAGTGCAGCAGATTTGTCGGCACATGCAACTGCAGCTGATGATGAAATGCTCGACTACACCAATCAATTAAGGAATGGCATCTTGGAGGCCTACTCTGGTATTCTTCAAGGATTCAAGAGTTCCCCTAAGACACAATTACTGATGCCGTATGCTCCACACATTCTTCAGTTCCTTGACGCTCTTCATAATGGCAAGGATATGTAAGTTGTCAAGAATACTGTCCATTTCCTTCACTGCTCAGTTAATTTACATGATCTTAATTTCCTGCTTTCCGGTTGCTCAATCGGGAAACTGGTCACGCAGACAGGTAGATAACAATAGTTAGACCTGATCCTTGTATGGTAGGCAAATGCCTAGCTGTAGCATAAAAAATATACAAGGTCCAAAGCACTGGAAAATTGACAATTATAGCAAATTAAACTCGATCAATTGTATCCTAATGCTATTTTCTGGAAACTGATAATTGCTTATATGCCACTGAATAACTACCAGTTTCATCATATGCCACTGCAAGGTTCTGAATTCCTTCTGTTCCACTCATTTCCAAAACTTCACTAATTGCCACTACCACTAGTTTGCTGTTGGTGTGCTTCTGTTAAATACGTGTCAGCTCACTACCACCAAGCTAATTGTGAAAGAAAATAATGAAGAAATTGTGGAAGCAAGTCGTATAGAATGAAGTGTTTCTCGGTGGTGTCTGATGAAACTAGGCGTTTTTAATGATAGATGCAATTTTTTTCCAAATAGCTGGCAGGTGTTAAATCCATATAGCCTGTTACAGAACTACAGTTGTAACAATATGTCAGAATCTTGAAAGAGCTGGATAAATTTGAGGCGATTTAGGCAGTATGTTTGGTCGAGCTAAGCTTTGGAAAATTTCTGTGTTGATGAACTTCTGATTATGAACTGCTAAAATTTCTGGGCTTCATTTATTGATGGCCGTAAGAATTTGGGATTTCTTGCTATGCATGGACTAAGCTTGGTCTTTTTTACTCCTCTAGGGCATGATGTTGTTTGCATCCAAATTAGGCCCAAATCCAGTTAGGATAATGTGTTGGTACACCTACAGACACCTTACGCTACTGCCAGAATAGAAAATCTCTCCTCCTTAAGCTGCTCAGCCAATCAAATACCACACCCATAATCCCATGATGACCAGTCTCACTTTTAGTAACCACAAGCACCAGTAGTGAAGTATCAATGTATTAATGGACCAATATTTCAGGGCAATTCGACTCATAGTTTTGCACAGTAATTTTCTAACGTTATCTCTTACCCTTTCAGGGATGACTCTGTGATGAAGACTGCAATAGGTGTCTTGGGTGACCTGGCAGACACATTGGGTGTCCATGCTGGTCCTTTGATAAATCAATCCACCTCAAGCAAGCAATTTTTGGATGAGTGCTTATCATCCGATGATCCTTTGGTCAAAGAATCAGCTGACTGGGCAAGGATTGCAATCAGCCGTGCGGTTTCGGGTTGATGTGTCATTGGTCTCGAGTCTGCACATGCATCCATCCATGCGTCGAGTCCAGGTCTTCGGTTGCATCATGTCTAGACCTGCTCTTTGGAGAAGTCCACAATCCTCAAGGCAGAGTCGGAGGTCATCACTAACTCATGCATACATGTGTCAACCCAGCCTTTTTCACTTCTGCGGAAAAGAGGGTTAAGTTGGCCGCCTGCTAACTTTTCTAACGGAGCCCAGAACCCTCAGTTTCCTATTGGAGATGAGACGAGCTTCTATTGTTGCCTGCCATGGTGATGGTCCCTCGGTGTGGCATGCATGCCTATGGTCTGGGTGCAATCGCTTTCCCTTGCATTCATTGCATGCATCAAACTTTGGTCGTATTGTCAGTCTCTACAAAGCCCCATTGCTTCTGGATCCATTATGCAAAATGGGGATTGCATGCATTGTCACAAGATTATTTTGTACTGCTCAGGTCGTCCAAGTTCACTATGTTGGACATGTCCTCCTGAGCTTTTAGTTTGTTTACTTCCTTTTTTCTGTTTCACACTTGCATTGTCTTGCATTCATTCTGGACTGTTTTGTAAGGGTTCCTCTTGGTCAGAACTCAAAACTGAGACGGCATGCCGTCGCGTCGGTTTATTTCAAGGTGTTGTCGGAGCAGTGCTCTTTTTTGTTACCTATGCTGCTGTTCCATTTCATCTTCTTTGAAGCTCGTGCTGGCGGGGAAAAAAGAACAATTATAGGTCTTGGACTGGTTTTGTTCGGGCGAGAGCCGTGAGTCGTATTTCTTGTTTACAGGAATTGTATAATTATGTGGAATTCCGTCACCTCCTACCAGACGTGTCATATCATTGGCTGTGTATATGAGAATATGATGAATGTTCAATGATATGGATTTTACCTTTTCTTTCTCTATACTGCCCTGCCGTAGCACATTTGCATGAATGATCAATCATTATTTGGCAGTAGCTAAAGCTGTAAGCACACGATTTTGGAAAGGGTTATTATCTTTTTTGGGGAAATGATTATTATCCTGACTGGTTGATTAGTTACTCCTTATAATACTCCCTCTGACCACTAATACATGTCTCTAATATGATGTATCTAGTAACTAAAACATGTCTAGAAAATAATACTTATTAGAAATCACATTCTTTCATGATTCCCTGGAAAAGCAAGACTGATTCTTTTGACCATGAACATCAAAATATTCTAGAAGCCTTTAACACTAGAGGGCAAAGAGCATATATCTTTACGCAGTTGAAAACTATGTGGGAAAGAAGTCGTGGACACGGTTGGAGTTATCTCTCTTTGCGACGCCATCTTTATTCTCCCGTCGGCAGAAATCACAAACTCTTGCAAGTGAAGGAAACCTTCTATACATGATACACACGTTTCATGGCTCGGGGAGCTCCATGTACTCGGATTCCATATTAAATCATACCGTTAAAGTAAGAGCCCACGGAAAAAGTTAGAGCCACAACAATCCGCCACCTCCTACCAAATATTCTCGTGACTGTTACTCTGACTGGGACATTATGACTGGGACATTATGTAATAGGTTAAGTTTAGGTGTCAATGTGTTCGGACATGTGTAGACACAAGAGAACCTTCATTGCTTCTCGCGTTTACCGTGCTAGCTACCCTCGTATATTCGCTTTTGAGACAGAGTACATAGCCTGTACTCTTTCCGCCTCAGAATATGCTGCGTATTAGGTTTTGTTAGGAAAAACCTTTAACCAACAAATTGCACAATACATTTATCTTAAATATATGTGATACAAAATCATGCGATAATTAAGTACTTGGGATATGAATTTTATTTCAAATAACTTACACATACACACATCAATTAATGTAGTAAGTATTGGTGGCTTACCCTAACCAAACGTACTCCTTCCATTTTTTACTTACTTTGCGTTCTAAGTTTACTTAAAGCTAAACTTTGCAAACTTTGACCAATAATATAAGAAAAGAAATCATTATCCATAATACCAAGTATATATGATATGAAAAAACTTTGAGACGATTCTATTACAATAGATTTTATATGGTAGATGTTGATATTTTTAGTAAATATTTGATCAAAGTTTATAAACTTTTACTATACCATGAACAAAGGGAGTAATAAGCAGTACTTTAAGATGGAGAGAGTAATAATCTATTAATTTGGCACAAGAGAACCGGCCCAATACCTTCACCAGATCACATTTATAGAGCATATAAATTTGAAACAGGGTTTCGTTAGGTCTTAATCTACTGAAATTTTCTTAAGTCTCAATCCATTGGGAAAATTGCAACTTAAGTTAGGCAAAAAGTGCATCTTACACTAATCAAGAAGCTGAAGTTGCATGAATCGACTGAGACTTATAAAATTATCAATCAATTGAGTAAGATATAGCCTCTTACAAATAACATATGAACTGAGATTTACCATTTCGCTGCTTATAAATTTATATTTCATAATTTCATTTGAGTTTGTTTCTAATTTTTTATTCCTATTAAATATGATTACTCTTATATTTCCATATTCTAGGACTTGTAATAAAACTTTAAGGAATGAAGCTTAATAAGTGAGTTTTTGTGTTGGTCTGTCTGTACAATGGATGTGTGCATCCTTGATTCTTTATCCATCCATGTTGTTACGGATGTCCGCTTTACTTATTTGTATCATTTTGGTGTTTTTTGACAAAATGATCCTTTTCAAACATCCATGTTTGTCAAACAAAATTTATTTCGCTGCTCCAAATATATCACACAAGCGAAAAAACAAAAAAAAATTGACATTGCCCCTTTTCAGCGGTGCATGCATGATTACCCATGACTTCTCTGTCGATACCAAACGTCTTGGAAATGGAATACGCCGATTGCAAAAATAGAAAAAGAAAAAAGAAATAATTAGTGCCTGCATAATAGCAAACGTGGTGTGATATACATCAAAAGCATGTCAATTATTTCATGCATTTTGCGTACACTTGATAAGGTACATTAACCATCTTCGGTAACTACCTTATGGTATTTACACAAACACAATCATAAGCTACTCTCTCCTCAGAAGCAGCACACCATCGTCCTTGCCTCGAGCTGCCTCTCCATGTTGAACCTGGCGATGAAGTCCTCAACTCTCCTGTTCAGCTCGTCGGCAGGCAGCTCCGTCGCCTCCTCTTCCCAGTCTTCTTCCTTCATCATCTCTTCAAGCAGTACTTCATCTGAGACATCACCCTCTTCGTCTCGCATCTCCTTCACGCCTAAAGTAGTCGACCACGCATCCTCCTCGAATCGATCCAGTTGCTGCTGCGTGCTCATGCGTACATCTGCTACGTTGACGAGCTCTTCTGCAGCATGGTTCACTTTGATCGACGGCGCGAAAATTGCAAGCTCGCGCACGACAGCATCTATTTCATCATCCTCGCTGCTTCTGCTACGGGATCGAGCACCGTTGTTCCGCGAGAGGAGCTTCGACCCCTTGGCGAGGAAGACGACGATGACGTTGGAGAAGACGAAGAGGCACTTTGGCGTGATGAGCGCCGAAGCGGCGGAAGGGAGTGACACGAAGAGGAAGCCCCTGAGGCAAGAGAAGGCATGCGGCACCAAGGTCACAATGGAGAAGATGACCAGGCCGAGAAGAGTGGCCTTGGAGAAGGCCTGGAGCTGGGTTGCGTCCATGGCGGTTTTCGTGGTAATGGGGAGGTGTTGCGCTGCGCTCTTGGCTTTGCAATAGCGAAGAGACGAACAAGCAGATGCATGAAAATCACAAGGAACCTGATGAGTGAGTGCACGGAACTTAGCGCATAGGGGTGTGGGTCTATTTATAAGCTGGGGAGTGGTGGTGGCCAAAATAAAGTCAGTTGGTGTTTTTCATCTCCGGCTAAGTTATTCCCCCGTTGAAATCACTGGATTCCCAACTTTGCAAAAGCAGCGAGGTATTATTGCTTCGTGGTGCTTGGGGAATATGCGGTGAATGCTAGGTGTCTGGTAGCTACGGTGTGCTTGATAGTGGCGACAGCGTTCTGGAGCACGCGCGCTCACTGGAACTGAATTTTTTGTGTGCCTATCCTTCCATAAGCATTTATCCTATTACATTTTTTTATATAGATGTGCTACGTTGTTGCGCGATTCCCTGGCATCTGACAAATCAGTTACTCCCTCTGGTCAAGAATTACCCTGCATTCTGGGTTTAGTCAAAGTCAAACTTTATAAACTTTGACTAAACCCAGAATAAATATTAATATTTATAATATAAAAAAACCATCATTATAATTGTCATAAAATATATTTTCATATTGCATGTATTTGGTTTCATAGTTATTGATAGTTTTACCAATATGTTTGATCAAAATTTGAAAAGTTTGACTTTGACCAAACACAGAATGCAGGGTAATTCCTGACGGAGGGAGTAGCAATGAAGGAAAAATGCGGTATTTTTTAAACAAAAGGCCTTAGTCCGGCTTTATATATAAAGCCACCAATGGCAACAAAAAGTCTAAAACATGATCAGTGGCATAATAAATAAAACACAATATAAAAACATAACTTCATCACAAAATAGTCTCGAATCCCCAAATACAAATATGTATAGGGTTCAACAAAGACGATCTAGGGTTCTGATCTACACAAACTGTGAGGGGGATGACGTCGATCTCGGAGGGGATGGTGATGGTGCTGTTGCTGTTGTTGTAGATGATGAAGATGGCACCTCTCCCCACGCCAAGGGAGTGTCAGTGGAGATGACGGTGTCGACTTCCCCTCGGCTGTGGCCTCAGAGCATCAGAATCTGCCATCTTCCGGAGAGGAAGAGGACCATCGGCTCCGCTGCCGTCTCAGAAAATTCTGTAAAAATCAGGGTGTCTTTTTTTCCATGATACGGAGGTCTCGTAAAAAACAGGCGAGGAGGCAACGCTCGAGGGCGAAGATGGGCCCCACCATGCAGCCAGAAGCTGGGCCATGTGGTGGGCCCTACTTTGGCCCTCGCGTGGCCCCTCATATCTCCTTTGCGCCGCACTGCTTCTCATGATGGAAAACTTCTCCAGTAAAAATTCTAGGTCTGTTTGACTCCGTTAAGGTCCCTGAAAGTCCAAAATACATAAAACAGAGGTTCTATCCTGCAGGGTTAAATAACAATGCAATGGGGTTTTTGAGGAAAACCCCATTAAAACAATGCAAAGGGATTATTGAGGAAAACCCCCTTAAAACAATGCAAAGGGGTTATTGAGGAAAACCCCCTTAAATCATCTAAAAGAGATCAAAAAACTCAAGACCAATCCTATTATGAAGGAAATATCAAGTCAAAAGAGCCAAATATGATGATACAATTTGCACGTATGAGATACCGCCGCCTAGCCCGGAGCCGCCGTTTCGGCGTCCCGAGGTCGCAGACCGGCCGCTGCCTCCAGCCGCGTTTGCGAGCCTCCAACCATCCGGAACGTGAGCACCGCCCCGCGCACGCTAGCTCCCACAACGGCTGTCGCCATGACGAGCAAACCAACGGTGGCCGCAGTAGCACCGTAGCATCCTCGCGTCGAGCAGCAACTCCAAGTCTCTTCGCGCCCAGCCCCAAGCTCGTAGCCCGCATGCCCTCTAGCACCTAGAACTTGCCCTCGTGGGCCCATCTTGCAGATCGCAACCTACCGGCGTCCCGTCTACCGCATTGCAGCCTGTCAGCCTCCACCGCTTCGCTGGCAGAGTGCCGCTAGCAAGCCGGGCCTCCATGAGACGTGTCCGATGCGCCCGAAGCTGAGCGCCAAAGCTACAAGAAAATTAGCTCCTACCACCGCCGGTGGGCTTTGCCTGCCGATGTGAGCCATCAACAGCGAGGGGGAGGAGTGGAGGTGGGGTAGCTGCGGCGGCGACATTTGGTCGCCCTAGCCGTCAAGGAGGATGATGCGGGGGCGTTTTTTGGTGGATATATTGTTAAGTTCTATTTGTTTTGAAAAAAACATAGACTGGTGCAACCATTATCATGCGCAATTACACCGCTAGCATGATTGATCCTAAGACTATACATGATGCTGACACGTTGCAAACGTATCTATAATTTTTGATGCTCCATGCTTGTTTTACACCAATTGCGCATTTTTATGCATTTTCTAGAATTAACCTATTAACAAGATGCCATAGTGCCAGTTTCTGTTTTCTGCTGTTTTTGTATTTCAGAAAAGTTACACAGGAAATATTCTCAGAATTGGACGAAACAAAAGCCGAAGTTCCTATTTTGCTATCGTGTACATGGAGTCCAAAGGGGAGACGGAGAAGGGCCAGGAGGTAGCCACATCAGGTGGTGGCGCGGGTGCCCCCTGACCGCGCCACCCTATGGTGTGGCCCCCCTGGGTGCCCTCTGACATTGCCCTTCTACCTATAAAAAGCCTCCGACGCGAAAACCCTAAAAGAATCAGCATCCATCCATGAAAAGTTCCGCAGTGCCACCGCCATCGAAGACCAATTTTGGAGGACAGAAGTCTCTATTCCGGCACCCTGCCGGGATGGGGAATTGACCCCGGATCCATCTCCATCGACTCCACCGCCATCTTCATCGCCGTTGCTGACTCCCATGATGAGGAGGGAGTAGTTCTTCCCCGAGGCTGAGGGCTCTATCGGTAGCTATGTGGTCCATCTCTCTCTCCCATGGTGTGATCTTTATGTGATCATGAGCTTTGTATCTAGTTGAATTAGTAGATGTTACTCTTCATTTGTTATGCTACTCAAGTGGTTTTATTAGTGTAATCTCCGAAGACACCTTGTCCCATGATGTGAAGGTGACAGTGTGCGCATTATATGTGGCTCTTAGGCTAAATTTTACAGTAATACTTATCATGAGTTATGATTTGAGTTGGGTGTCTCTATGAATTGTGGTGTTTGTCTGGAACTGTCTATTGCACTCAAGGTAACAGTGTGGGGTAATCTAGATTGAGGAATGCGAACTTTAAGGAGTGCTCTTATAGCCCTACGCTTGGATTAGTGTTTGTTATCCAACCAGAGAGTAGTTCGGGGTAGCATAGTGAAGAAAGATATTTACGTGTTCAATTATGTTATCATTGTTGAGAGTGTCCACTAGTGAAAGTATGATCCCTAGGCCTTGTTTCTAAGCATTGAAACACCGTTTACAACCAATTCTGCTACATGTTTGCTTGCAGCAATTTTTATTTCAGATTACAATTACCACTTATAATCATCCATATTACTTGTATTTCACTATCTCTTCGCCGAACTAGTGCACCTATACATCTGACAAGTGTATTTGGTGTGTTGGGGACACAAGGGACTTCTTGTATCTTAATTGCAGGGTTGCTTGAGAGGGATATCTTTGACCTCTTCCTCCCCGAGTTTGATAAACCTTGGGTGATCCACTTAAGGGAAACTTGTTGCTGTTCTACAAACCTCTGCACTTGGAGGCCCAACACTGTCTACAAGAATAGAATCGTTCGTAGACATCAGACGCCGATCTTCAAGCTAATGATAATGGTGATGGTGATGTTGCTCAAAGTGGTGATGAAGACACTCCCTCCTACACCCAGGGAGAGTTGGTGGTGATGATGGTGTCAATTTTATCTCGACGGGTGACATGGAGCAGTAGGATACGCCCTCTTCGGAGATAAAGAGAACTTTCACATCCACCGCCATCTTAGAAAAATACGTGAAAATTAGGGAATGATTTTTTCTTTGCGGGGGATACTCTCATAAGGAGGGAATGAGGCGATTTTCGAGCCCCTCGAAAGGGGTGCCACACGAACATGAAAGTGGGCCACGTGGTAGGCCCTCTTCAGGGGAGCTCGTCACTTGGCCCCCAGGTGTTGGTATTTTTCATTTTGTATAAAAAATTTATGGGGATTTCTTCTCGAATTAATTGAGTTTAGTAAGGCCCATGTTTCATCAAAATACAAAAAAGAAGGTTTTATGCCTCCCGGGATTAAATACCAATGAAAAGAGGTTTTGGAAGAAAACTCCATAAATCATCTAAAAAGGATAAAATAATTCAAGATCGAATCAAATATCAATAGAAACTCAAACTAAAAGATCCAAAGATGATATACAAGTTGCGTGTATCGCGTATTTGCCAAAGTTTTGGAGCTTTCGTTTGAGGACGAGTTCAGAAACATGCCTCCCGGCAATGCATGCTTACACTCATCTCAGATCCACTTGTCCCGCCGCCGCCGCGGTCCCGAGCGCGTCACATGAGACTGTCACCCATCAAGCTGGAGCCCAAGGACTCCATCAATTTGGAGGACATAGAGGTGTACATAGATTCCATGAAGTAAGTCTAATAGCTGCTGATGACACTAATTCTAGTCCTTAAATTGCCATTAGTTCAGACTTCAAACGTAGAGTGATGTAGCAAGTGTAGTTTTCCCCACAAAAGTGACTCGAGGGTTTGTACTGAACTCTCAAGAAAATGGTGGCTCTCTTCCTTGCCCTCTTCAAGCAACTTGCAAGAGCAAACAAGTCCAGGTCCTTAGATGTAATACCCAAATTTTGTCTTTCTAAAGCTTTTTTGTTTTTCCCTGATTTGAAACAAATAATTGTCCTATTTTAAATTTTCTATTTGTTTCTTTGCCCTCTTTTTTAAATTCTCAAGCATGGACAACTTGAGAATTTTTGTTTTTGATCACTTTGCAGCAAGTGATAGCTTCTAAAAATATTCCAAAAATAAAACCCTCCAAAAAATTATTTTTCCATTCAAAGAAAACACCCTATTTCACTTTACAAAGGAAGTACCTCAAATATGATTCTGAAAAATTCACCGAAAATTGGGAGTGAATCTTAGGGCATATAATTCCCGAATTAGTAAAAAAAAATACCCATACTACTCTGGACAAAAACCTACCTTTTCTCTTCTTTTTTTGTTTCAGTCTTAAATCTTCTTACTTTTGAAAAACTTTTAAAATGATTTTTCTAGCAATGTTTAATACTCATTATACGTGCACCTTGAGTGTGCCAACAACGTACTGTAATCATGATCAAACATTTTCCAAAAAAACACACCAAAAGCTTCCAAAACATTTCTGCTGTTATGAATTTTGAAAATAATTACATTGCCAAGTCTTGAATCCAACATAAATTTAAATAGAAAACTTGTTGGAAATTGCATTTGGCACTGTCTAGCGAAATCCCATCTCAACCTGAGCCCAACAATTCCCATAAAATCCTAATGCCGATGTCGGCATGCTCCCAGACCGGTTACCGGTGACATCTGCATGCTAGGCGACGCTGCCAATTTATGGTCGCCGAGGGTCAGCCTCCCCTACCATGCCACTTGCGCAAAACACTACACCGCTACCTCCTTGACCCCCTACACCCCTCTTCCTTGCCCCTACCTTCCTCCATAGGTCACCACGAGTCCGTTCCCAACTCCATATTTGTTTTGAATTTCGCCGTTGTTGACCACCCACCCACCCTGACCTTGCATCCGGTTGTGAGCATGCGGACGAGATGCGCACTCGCCTCCCGAGCGGGGATGAAACTCCTAACACTCTACTTTTTTGTTTCAGTCCTAAATCTTCTTACTTTTGAAAAACATTTCAAATGATTTTTCTAGCAATGTTTAATACTCATTATACGTGCACCTTGAGTGTGCCAACGACGTACTGTAATTGACGAGGGGTTAACTCGACAAATGTCCTAGATGAAGGACTTATGATCGGGGGAAGAGCAACGACTAGAGATTCCGGGATCGAGATTGGCACACGATGTACCCAGGTTCACGTCCCCGCGGTGGAGGATCGCTACATCCTGCTAGCAATCTAGTAGATAATCACAATGGTGTTTACATGGTGCCGCCGTAGGCGGAATATTGTATCTAGTATATGTCTAATCTATCTTGTATATCTAATATTGCTTGTCTATGATATTCGATGTCTATGATATCTATTGAGTTCTAAGTTTGATGTCCCTCTAGGGGCGCCCCTGCCTGGCTTTATATATGCAACCGGGCTAAGGTTTACAAGAGTTCTAGTCGAATACGGATTAGAGTCTTCCTTCTTCTACTCCAAGTCATCTTCGAGTCCTTGTTCTTGTCCACTTCCATCATGGGCCGGACCCGGTATACTAATCCGCGGGTACCTGAAGGGCATTCCCTCGTCAGTAGCCCCCGAGACTCAACTCGAGTTGCAGACTCGGGTTGAGTCTCAAAACTTCAATCTTCAACTTCTTCAATCTTAAAATGCTTCAATCTTCGACTTCCTGAAATCTTCGATTTTCTTCAATCTTTGACTTCTTCAATCTTCGACTTCTTAAAATCTTCGACTTCATGAATTTTCGACATCAATTCTTTGACTTCCTGAAATCTTCGGGTTCTTGAATCCGCGCTCCCGATGGGAGTGAAATGTCGAGTTTATTTTCCGGTGCTTGCCACCGGCAATGGACTCGAAATTTTCTTCCTCGCTCTTCATTGATGATCTTCTCGAAGTAAATCTTCATCGGGTGCGCGACCAACGCTCCCGATGGGAGTAGCCCCCGAGGCTATGGTCGGATACTTGTAGTCGATCATAGGCTCCAATTTTCTTCTTCTTCATCTCCTTTTGTTGAATTCTTTCTCAAAATTGTCTTTCTATCAGGTGCGCGGCCAGCGCTCCTGATGGGAGTAGCCCCCGAGTCTATGTTCGGGTACTTGTAGCCGGGCATAGACTCAAGTTGTACTACTCGAAGAAGTTCGGCTCCTGTTGAAGGACTTGATGATTTTGTCGACTCCTGCAGAAAATATGAATAATTATGAAATACTTTGTCTCTCGAGAAAATATTGCGCTTGTAGATTGCAATGATGATGATGTAGTATGTAAAATAAAAACTCGATGTTTTTTGTGCAATTTTGTTGCTCGTACGTAAGACCCTTTCGTTAGCCTGATGCACTTCACGGCTCGATCAGCTACTCAGGTCACACGTAATGTGATGCGTTTGCCGCATTTGATTTTCAAGATACTTGCTAAGCCTTTTCGTTAGTCTGACGTCTAAGATTTTGGCCTTGCCAACCGTTAGTCGAGCTTCATGCGACTGTAAACTAAATTGACAAGTATTCGACAAGGAACGCCAGCTAGCTACTAGGGCTTTTACAATTTTTCGAAGTCAATGATATGCAAGATGATTGTTCATGGCGGAGCCCCCGAGTGTCGGTTGCGGCGAAAGTAATTGATAATCAACTCTTGAAAGAGGAAAACTTAGCTTTTATCGGATACGGCGTGGTCGGCGCGGCGTAGTCGACGATGTCGTAGTCGAGTTGTTGTCGTAAAATCACAATCACGATTGGAGGCGAAGTTGTTGTCGAGCCCCCGAGCGTTGTTGGGATTGTCGCGTTGCTGATGTCGACGAAATCGTAGGTCTTGAATATGAGCTTCCGCACTCAGGGGCGAGTTGACGTCGAGCCCCCGAGCGTTGCCGATAGATTGCGCGAGTGCGCGGCGACGAGCCCCCGAGTGTGGCAAGCCGAAGTCGAAACGGATGTAGTCGACGATGTTGAAGGCGAAGTAGTCGAAATATTTTTTCCTCCGAATTGTCCGAGCAGCATAGCCAAAATATCTGGTAATTTGCCCCGTGTAGACTTCTTCTGATTTATTTGACATCTTCTTTAATCTTCGCCCGTACGTACAAGCTAGCTTCTTTGACGGATTTTTTTTCCTTGTCTTGGACGTTGCATGGTAACTTGTATAACACCCGGCCTATAGCTGATTTTTTTTCCTTCATGAAATTCAATCCGATCCGGTGCAAATTGAAACATGCCAAAAGTTGTTTTTCCTTGAAACTTGATCCCTTGCTTGACCGGTTGCTCTTGCCATGACTCGATTTTGCTTGGCCTCAGACTTTGTAGTCAACTCGGTTACGTTTCTTCTCCTAGTCGATAATTTCTTTTTTCCTTCCTCTTTCCTGCACGCGCGGGTTAACATGCCACAAACAACGCGTACGGGTGTAATATCAGATCTTTTGAAGACGATCGCCAAGCCTATCGACTTGGCCCTGACGAAATCGATGCTTCTCGTAGCGAACTTGCAGATGATGAATCTGAACTTGTTGATGTAGATGATTCGTTGATATCGATCTTGCCGATGAAGATGATCTGATAAGATGCAATCTGTTGAAACAATCTGACTGCTTCTATTGATTGATTTTCTCGATTTGCCTCATGGTCCGCCGATTTGGATGAACTCGACAATTCCTGACGGCGAAGCTTTGAAGATCTTGACGATGTAGATGATAGTTGATGTTGATGACGAATTCTGCTTGAAGCGATCTGACTGCTGCCCTTGGCAGCTGCGAAATTTGTTGATCTTGATGATGTAGAAAAATTTTGCTGATATCGCCGATGGAAAAGTTGAAGGATCCCGCCTGGATAACAAAATCCAGTCGCCGCGATCCCCACGGTCGGCGCCAATTGACGAGGGTTAACTCGACAAATGTCCTAGATGAAGGACTTAGGATCGGGGGAAGAGCAACGACTAGAGATTCCGGGATCGAGATTGGCACACGATGTACCCAGGTTCACGTCCCCGCGGTGGAGGATCGCTACATCCTGCTAGCAATCTAGTAGATAATCACAATGGTGTTTACATGGTGCCGCCGTAGGCGGAATATTGTATCTAGTATATGTCTAATCTATCTTGTATATCTAATATTGCTTGTCTATGATATTCGATGTCTATGATATCTATTGAGTTCTAAGTTTGATGTCCCTCTAGGGGCGCCCCTGCCTGGCTTTATATATGCAACCGGGCTAAGGTTTACAAGAGTTCTAGTCGAATACGGATTAGAGTCTTCCTTCTTCTACTCCAAGTCATCTTCGAGTCCTTGTTCTTGTCCACTTCCATCATGGGCCGGACCCGGTATACTAATCCGCGGGTACCTGAAGGGCATTCCCTCGTCAGTAATCATGATCAAACATTTTCCAAAAAACTGACCAAAAGCTTCCAAAACATTTCTGCTGTTATGAAATAATTACATTGCCAAGTTTTGAATCTCACATAAATTTAAATAGAAAACTTGTTGGAAATTGCATTTGGCGCTGTCTAGCGAAATCCCATCTCAATCTGAGCCCAAGAACTCCATAAAATCCTAATGCCGATGTCGGCATGCTTCTAGGCCTGTCACCCCTAACATCTGCATGCTAGGCGACTCCGCCAGTTTATGGTCGCCGAGGTTCAGCCTCCCCTGCCATGCCACTTGCCCAAAACGCTGCACCGCTACCTCCTTGACCCCCTGCACCCCTCTCCCTTGCCCCTCCTTTCCTCCATAGGTCACCACGAGTCCGTTCCCAACTCCATATTTGTTTTGAATTTCGCCATTGTTGACCACCCACCCACCCACCCTGACCCCGTGATACGTCTCAAACGTATCTATAATTTTTGATGCTCCATGCTAGTTTTTACACCATTTGCCTATTGTTTCGTTACACTTAGTGACATTTTTATGCATTTTCCGGAACTAACCTATTAACAAGTGCCACAGTGCCAGTTTCCTGTTTTCTGCTGTTTTTGTGTTTCAGAAGTGATACACAGGAAATATTCTCGGAATTGGACGAAACAAGTTCCTGAAGTCTTATTTTACCCGGAAGCTTCCAGAGATCCGAAGGAGAGTAGGAGGTGAGGGACCAGGGGCCCACACACACAGGTGGCGCGGCCAGCCCCTGGCCCGTGCCACCCCCGTGTGTGGCCGCCTGGCCCCTCCTCTGACATCGCCCCTTCGCTTATAAATACCCCCCGACGAGAAAAACCTAAGGGCCCGATCAGTTTTCCAGAACACATCGCGATCCGCCGCCGCCGTCGACCCGAAGATCGGGAGGGTCCAGAAGCTCTTCCCGGCACCCTGCCGGAGAGGGGAATCGCCACCGGAGGTCTTCTTCATCGCCATGCTTGCCTCCGGAGCGATGAGTGAGTAGTCTACCTTGGACTATGGGTCCATAGCAGTAGCTAGATGGTTGTCTTCTCCACTTTGTGCTTCATGTTTAGATCTCATGAGCTGCCATACATGATTGAGATCACCGTTATGTAATTCTACATGTTTGGTTTGTTGGGATCCAATGAATATTGGTGTTTATGATTAAGTTGCTGTACTGAATTATATCTTTTGTTATCTCTATGTTGTTTATGATCTTGCATGCTCTCCGTTGTTAGTAGCTATCTTGGTCGAGTAGTTGCTAGTGACTCCAAGAGGGGGTATTTATGCTCAATAGTGGGTTCATGCCTCTATTTCACCTGGGGGAGTGACAGAAACCTCTAAGGTGATAGATGTGCTGTTGCTACTAGGGAGAAAACAACATTCATATGCTCAACGACATATGCTTTGTTTACATTACACACTTTGCTTAATGCAATTATCTGTTGTTCGCAACTTAATACTTTTGGGGTGTTCGGATTGATATCCCCGGGAGTGGATTATTAGTCATAGATGCAGTTGGATGGCGGTCTATGTATTTTGTTGTAATGCCCAGAGTAAATCTCATAGTGATCTTCTTGACATATCACGTTTATCTTTATTCTATCAATTGCCCAACTGTAATTTGTTTACCCAGCATGTGTTATTTTATCTATGGAGAGACACCACTAGTGAACTGTGGACCCCGGTCCTATTTCCATCATATTGCTATCATCTGTTTACTTTACTCGTACTGTTTACTTTACTCGCATACTATATTGTTTTCCACTCGATACACTCATAACCTTTGTTTCAAGCAAACCGGTGAGATTGACAACCTCATCGCAAGTTGGGAACAAAGTATTTGTTTGTGTGTGTGCAGGTTCCACAACACCTTCAGTCGTCATTGTCTCTCTTCTCCTGTTCGATAACCTTGGTTTCTTAAACTGAGGGAAAACTTGCTGCTACACTCATCATACCTTCCTCTTGGGGTTCCCAATGGGCTGGTTATCCACCACGCACAAGGACAGTCTGCTCCCACGTCAACTATCCACCACCACACGCAGCAGCTACTTTTCTGGCGCCGTTGCCGGGGAAGAGAGAAGACTTCTGCGAGGGGAGTTCTTCGCACACACATTCTTTACTTTGTTATTGTTTTGCTTTACTTTATTTATTTTACCTGCATTGCTTTTTATCAAAAACCCAAAAAAATTAGAATCCTTGGTAGTTGTTATTTCTTTGCTTTTAGTTTATTATGTCTAGTTCAGTTGCTACTACTATGTCCCCCGAGGACATGATCTTTACTTTTAAGCAGAAAGATGAGGAAAGCTTTAAAGAAGCTTGGTCTAGAATTTATGATTGGCATAAAAAAACTGAACCTAAAATGACTTTGAGTTTGCTTCTTAGTAGCTTTTACTTTGGACTTTCTCTTCGTTATAGATATGCTTTGGATGCTACTACAGAAGGAGATTTCCTTTGTTGTGATGGAGATCAAGCCTTCAATATTATAAAAAAGTTGATTACAATTTATAGCATGCCAACCTATTTTGATTCCTCTCTTGTGTGCATTTTTAATAGACTTAATACTCTTGAGACTCAGACTGCTAGTTTGAATTCTTGCTACAATACTTTGCGCCAGCATTTTGATTATGTGCCAACAAATACTGAACCTTCGAGTTGGTATCCTACAATAAAAATCACCATTAGTGGTGAAACTTTTCATGCTCGTTGTGATATTATGTCTGAATTTTGTCTCATGCCAAAGGATGTTTATGAATCTTTGAGCCTTTGGAAGCTTTCTGAGGGAGGAGAAGAAATTTCTCTTACTAACAATGCCACCATATTTCCCCTTGGAATAGCTGAAGGAGTCTTTACAAAAATCCTAGGAAGAATGATATCTACTGATTATCTTGTTATTGAATGTGTAGGAAAAGGACACATCACACTTGGAAGATCCATTCTGAATCTCCTGGGCGCCGTTATCGATGTGGGAAAAGGCAATATAACATTTACCTCTCCACCTTGCAATAACCATGTCTTTCCTAGAGTCAAGAGCAAAGGTAAGAAAGGGAGACGTAAGGCACGTGCTGATCCTAGCACTTCATCACTTGATATTACTTGATTCACAATTTTCTGCGCCTAGCTCAAAGGCGTTAAAGAAAAGCACTCTTGGGAGATAACCCAATGTTTTCTTTTCAGTAATTTTTCTTTTATTTGAGTCTTGGAAGTCATTACTACTGTAATGACCGCTCCTTATCTTGTTTATTTCGTTTTTGTGCCAAGAGAAGCCTCTAATTTGAGTGAGGTAAAGATTTGGGGATGTTGCTGTCCTGAAACTATTTTCGGTGCTGCACCGTAAAAATTCGTGAAAATTCTCTGTTTATCTTTTGGACCTGCGATTTCTTGTGCATATGCCCCAGGTTATATCCAAACTTTTCTTAGTTGAACACTTTTTGATTTGAGCAACAGAAAATCCCTCAAAAATTCGACCTTTGTCAGTTGTTCAGTTTTGACAGATTTCTGCCAATATTTGTGTTTGCCACTTTATCGCTTTCTTTTGAGTTCTTTTGATCATGGAACTTTTGGGGAGGTTGCTACAGTAGTATATGCTATATATGTGGTGGTTTTGAGTTGAAACCTGAAGTAAATAGAGGATTGATTATATGTTATGCTTGCACTAATGTTGCTAATAGATTTGTGTTTAGTTTTGTATGAAGGAAGTTTTCAAGTGTAGGGATTGGAGAATGATGAGATGAGTTGAAGAATGGACAAAAGCTCAAGCTTGGGGATGCCCATGCATCACCCCAAGAAATATCCAAGAAGTACAAGCGTCAAAGCTTGGGGATGCCCCCGAGGCACCCCTTCTTCATCGGCAAAAATCAGGTCACCTTTTAAAACACTATATTTTTATTGCTTCATGCACTATGTGTTTTTCTTGGAGCGTCAGTTGTCTTAGTTTTCTTAGTTGGTTTAGTTTATTTGTTTGCTGCAAGAAATGGTTGGACCCCAACAAATTTCCTTTGGAGGAGATGTACTCGTTTTCATTTGCAAGGAACGCTCAGTTTTTCACTCTTATCGTTCATCGAGCGTTCTTCTTTTTATGCTACTGCTTTTGGTTTTCATTTTCGCCTTGATATGCATTCAGACCTTGTCATATATTTTCATCAAGGTGTATTTTTTCCTCTGATCTTCATTGGTTTTATCAAAAGAGGTGTTTATAAAAATTTCAAATGGTGTTGGAAAAGAGAAAAAGCTTTGTGCAAAATAGTGGTACAAGAAGGAGCTTGTGTAGACTGCGGCTTAGGCTTTTTCATGTCATGCTTGATGTCTTTTTGATAGTATGCTTAGTGGTTTTGCTGTAGCATGACTTGTCTCAAATAACTGAGATTGCTTAATGAGCCTTTGAAAAAATCATGCATTGTTTTTATTGTATGGAAGCATTATTTTGATTTTCTCCTTGATGCTTTATTTGGGTTGACTTGGCGCATGCTCACACATGTTAGACTCTCACAAAGTCGCCAATAGCCTTCATGATCATTTAGTTTTTAACTTTTGATGCCATCTTATGCTTTTGTTAATGTCGCTTTGTCGCTTTGCATGATTATGGCCATTATTGCTCTCTTAGTTGGTCGCTCCCAGTCTTTTGCTAGCCCTCGCCTTGTACTGAGTATGAGCTCTACTCGTGCATCCAACTCCTAAAAGCCAAAGTTTTCCGAAGTGTCCACCATACATACGTACTAGCAATTTGCTATTCCAAGTAAATTTGACTTGCTTTTATTTTCTCTTCAAATTAAACTCTTACCAGTGTTATGCGAAATTCGGTCAGTAAAGCTCTCACGAACCGGAAGGCACACTTTACTTTTTCCTGTTCTTAAAAATTTGACATTGTGGTCTCTTATGTTGAGTTGTTATGCTTGCAAGTTGTAAGTTGGATTCTAGCCCAGCCATGCTATCATGGGCAAGCTTTCAACATTGCACTTCTTATTTGAGTTGATATCGTGATCTTTTGTTTATGGATGCCCGCGGTGTGAAATGAATTGGGAATCTTGTGGGGATCATGGAGTTTGTATATGTGTTAGGGAAACGCCGGGCCGCCAATCTAAGCCATGCATAATTCATGGTGGAAATTTGCAGCATACCCATGGTGAACATTCGACGACGCATCTCATAATAAGAAGCTAAACAATATAGCAAATAAAAGAGATGTCGAGGTGTTCATTGTCTGCTTGTCCTGTCATTTTGGTGTGGGCTTGTTCCATGTCATCGGGCACGGAGGTACCCCATTGGTGGTTCTCAATGATATGCATATACTTACAATGACAAGAGCCTTGCTTGGGACTCTAAGTAAAGTAGCATGAGGTTTGGGTACTCGTATTCACGGGACACGAGGTTTTCAACTTATGATTTGTCAAGCATATGCATCATAATTGTTCTCGCATTAACTTTAACCATTCAAGATGCTTATGATGGGGGCAATGAGAGCTCAAAGCCGGTAAGTACCATAATTTTTGAAGGTTATAAAACTTGCAATCACTGCTTCCCTCTGCGAAGGGCCTTTCTTTTACTTTTATGTTGAGTCACCACCTTCTTTCTTTATGCACCATTAAGAGAGCATAGTTGTCATTCTTAGTGTGATATGCATTGTCCCAAAGTTCATTGATTGATTCATATTGTTGGTTTCACTTGTTCTTAAATTATTTGTATCTAGTCGCCCTCTTAAACTTTGAGGTGTCCTATGCATTTATGTTTTGCTCTCTTTGAAGGACAAGCTGAAAACCTTTTGTATGTTTTTTCCTTATGATTTGAACACACATTTGACTTTCATTGTTTCATTTTCATGATCTTTTGTTTGTGTTCATTTGCATGTTTACAACATGGTTGCTAAGTTCTTATTGTCATGATTATATCTTCATGCCCATGTTTTAAGTTCTATTGATCCCAGCTCACCAATGCTTACATATATGATCAAGATTGTGTAGGTGCATGTCACCTCAAAAATTATTCTTTTGTTATCACTTACCTACTCGAGGACGAGCAGGAGTTAAGCTTGGGGATGCTTGATACGTCTCAAACATATCTATAATTTTTGATGCTCCATGCTTGTTTTTACACCATTTGCCTATTGTTTCGTTACACTTAGTGGCATTTTTATGCATTTTCTGGAACTAACCTATTAACAAGTGCCACAGTGCCAGTTTCCTGTTTTCTGCTGTTTTTGTGTTTCAGAAGTGATACACAGGAAATATTCTCGGAATTGGACGAAACAAGTTCCTGAAGTCTTATTTTACCCGGAAGCTTCCAGAGATCCAAAGTAGAGTAGGAGGTGAGGGACCAGGGGCCCACACGCACAGGTGGCGCGGCCAGCCCCTGGCCCGCGCCACCCCCGTGTGTGGCCGCCTGGCCCCTCCTCTGACATCGCCCCTTCGCCTATAAATACCCCCCGACGAGAAAAACCTAAGGGCCCGATCAGTTTTCCAGAACACATCGCGATCCGCCGCCGCCGTCGACCCGAAGATCGGGAGGGTCTAGAAGCTCTTCCCGGCACCCTGCCAGAGAGGGGAATCGCCACCGGAGGTCTTCTTCATCGCCATGCTTGCCTCCGGAGCGATGAGTGAGTAGTCTACCTTGGACTATGGGTCCATAGCAGTAGCTAGATGGTTGTCTTCTCCACTTTGTGCTTCATGTTTAGATCTCATGAGCTGCCATACATGATTGAGATCACCGTTATGTAATTCTACATATTTGGTTTGTTGGGATCCGATGAATATTGGTGTTTATGATTAAGTTGCTGTACTGAATTATATCTTTTGTTATCTCTATGTTGTTTATGATCTTGCATGCTCTCCGTTGTTAGTAGCTATCTTGGCCGAGTAGTTGCTAGTGACTCCAAGAGGGGGTATTTATGCTCGATAGTGGGTTCATGCCTCTATTTCACCTGGGGGAGTGACAGAAACCTCTAAGGTGGTAGATGTGCTGTTGCTACTAGGGAGAAAACAACATTCATATGCTCAAGGGCATATGCTTTGTTTACATTACACACTTTGCTTAATGCAATTATCTGTTGTTCGCAACTTAATACTTTTGGGGTGTTCGGATTGATATCCCCGGGAGTGGATTATTAGTCATAGATGCAGTTGGATGGCGGTCTATGTATTTTGTTGTAATGCCCAGAGTAAATCTCATAGTGATCTTCTTGACATATCACGTTTATCTTTATTCTATCAATTGCTCAACTGTAATTTGTTTACCCAGCATGTGTTATTTTATCTATGGAGAGACACCACTAGTGAACTGTGGACCCCGGTCCTATTTCCATCATATTGCTATCATCTGTTTACTTTACTCGTACTGTTTACTTTACTCGCATACTATATTGTTTTCCACTCGATACACTCATAACCTTTGTTTCAAGCAAACCGGTGAGATTGACAACCTCATCGCAAGTTGGGAACAAAGTATTTGTTTGTGTGTGTGCAGGTTCCACAACACCTTCAGTCGTCATTGTCTCTCTTCTCCTGTTCGATAACCTTGGTTTCTTAAACTGAACCACGCACAAGCATTGTCTCATCATACCTTCCTCTTGGGGTTCCCAACGGGCTGGTTATCCACCACGCACAAGGACAGTCTGCTCCCACGTCAACTATCCACCACCACACGCAGCACCCCGCATCCGGCCGTGAGCATGCGGACGAGATGCGCACTCACCTCCCGAGAATCTCTTTTTCATCCCTGCCTCCTAACACTCGCCTGAGCGCCGCCCATGGCTCGCTAGAGAGCTCACCGAAATCTTGCCGGAGCAACGCCGTCCACATCCTTACAAAACAGAACCGCATATCGATTTGGTAACTTCAGTTGTAAGTCCCTTTTGTCAGCGTTTTAACCTTTATCCACTCATTTTAGGAATAAATAAAACCAGTCAGAAAACCAGAAACTATGTCCAACTTTAAAATGCAATATCTCCTAAAATAACTATCCAAATGAGTTGATTCTTTTTTGCAGTAGCTTTGCTTTTAAAAACTCTTTCAAATGCCAGTGATTTCAAAACAATATGATTTGGTTTGATGCCCTATTTATTTAGTATATTGGGAAAGGTATTAACACATGATTAATAAATCTTATAGATGCAAATGTTCATCAACAAACATGGAGTTAAGTTTGGTTAGATCCCAAACACGATAGGCAAGCCATCAAACCTCTAATTTCACAACAAATAAAATGATTAAATGTTGTGAGTTGCATTTTTATGTAGATACCAAACCTTATTATTTTTTCAAATAAAAAATTACTTTATTCTTGCACCTTACCTGTTTAAGAATTAAATAAAAATTGACATGCAGCATGGTGCTTGCACCTTGATTCAAACCAACATGGTGCTTGCACCTTGTTTGGTTCCTATGATTGTTTGCATTTTGTTCATTGTCGGGGCGAGGTGCACACGAATGTCGGCCGACGACCCCCAGGGTTGGGCGCAGTTGTGATTGATGCGGGCAGGATAACCACCCAGTTGGGAACCCCAAGAGGAAGGTATGATGAGTACAGCAGCAAATTTTCCCTCAGTAAGAAACCAAGGTTTATCGTATCCAGGAAAAAGCTAAACTCCAGAAGGTGATGCTGACTAGCCTACTAACACTCCAACAAGGGTGCCTTTTACGACACTTGTCAACATGTCTTCAACTAGTAGCAACGTGGAACCTGCACACAACACAACCAAATACTTTGTTCCCAACTTACGATGAGGTTGTCAATCTCACCGGTTTGCTTGAAACAAAGGAATGAGCGTATCGAGTGGAAAGCAATAGTAATATGCGAGTAAAGTAAACAATGCGAGTAAAGTAAACAGGTGATAGCAATATAATGGAAATAGGACCGGGGTCCACAGTTCACTAGTGGTGTCTCTCCATAAGATAAAATAACACATGCTGGGTAAACAAATTACAGTTGGGCAATTGATAGAATAAAGACAACGTGATATGTCGAGAGGATCACTATGAGATTTACTCTGGGCATTACAACAAGATACATAGACCGCCATCCAACTGCATCTATGACTAATAATCCACTTATGGTGAATCAATCCGAGAACTCCACAAGTATTAAGTTGCAAACAACAGATAACTGCATTAAGCAAAGTGTGTAATGTAAACAAAGCATATGCCCTCAAGCATATGAATGTTGTTTTCCCCCTAGTAGCAATAGCACATCTACAACCTTAGAGGTTTCTGTCACTCCCCCAGATTAAATAGAGGCATGAACCCACTATCGAGCATAAATACCCCCTCTTGGAGTCACTAGCAACTACTCGGCCAAGATAACTACTAACAACGGAGAGCATGCAAGATCATAAACAACATAGAGATAACATAAGATAATATTCAAAACATCAACTCAATCATAACACCAATATTCATCGGATCCCAACAAACACAACATGTAGAATTACATAACGGTGATCTCGATCATGTAAGGCAGCTCACGAGATCTAAACATGAAGCACATGGTGGAGAAGACAACCATCTAGATACTGCTATGGGCCCATAGTCCAAGGTAGACTACTCACTCATCGCACCGGAGGCAAGCATGGCGATGAAGAAGACCTCCGGTGGCGATTTCCCTCTCCGGCAGGGTGCCGGGAAGAGCTTCTGGACCCTCCCGATCTCGGGTCGACGACGGCGGCGGATCGCGATGTGTTTCTAGAAAAGTGATCAGGTGTTTAGGTTTTCCCCATTGGGGGGTCTTTATAGGCGAAGGGGCAGCGTCAGAGGTGGACCAGGGCGGCCTCACCACCAGGGGGCGCAGGCCAGGGGCAGGCCGCGCTGCCCTATGGTGTGGCCGGCTCGTGGCCCATCTCCGTCTCCTCTTCGGTTCTCTTGAAGCTTCAGTAAATTTCCGGATGTTCGGCTTTTGTTTCGTCCAATTCCGAGAATATTTCCTGTGTAACTTTTCTGAAACACAAAAACAACAGAAAACAGGGAACTGGCACTGTGGCATCTCGTTAATAGGTTAGTTCTGGAAAATGCATAAAAATGCCACGAAGTGTAACGAAACATTAAGCAAATGATGTAAAAACAAGCATGGAGCATCAAAAATTATGGATACATTGGAGACGTATCAGTGATCTCTGGGTATTTCCCTCCGTCTAGCCGTGGGCAAATTTGGTTGCACGATTAGACACATAGGGGCATTTGGCTTTACATTTGGGTATTACTGCGAGATCGCTACACCACTTCTGGGATATCCTTGGTGGATGCATGCCTTCTCAACACTTTGATTGTAAGTGTGTCACGAGATATTGTGGCTAACTATATGCCTCTACTCCCTACATCCTGGTCAAAGGCTGGACATAATTGACATCACAGACCTTGCCTTAGGGTACGTGATGCGTATCAAGACTCCATTATCAACAGTGGACTAAGTTTTGTTAATTTTCTTATTGTGTCTTATTAAAATGGTGAATTAAACTTGACTAATAATATAATCACATGCGTCAACTAGATTGAGCTATATAGTGCCACTTCCCAAACACTCTGCTCTATCAATGCCATTTATGGGGAACCGCAACTTAGGTACCATATTCAAGCCTTTTTTGTTGTCACCCAGTCGACAGGGTAGTTGGTTACTGCTTTGTGCGGTTGGGGCTAGCCTTTTGAAGATTACTAAACTAGGTGTTTGCCAGTCATGATGGAGGCGTGCCAGATTCACTTCTTTGTAAGACTTTGTTTGTAGGATAGGTCGGTGGCTCGAAGAAGTATCTTGTATAGTGTGGGAACGGTGTGTAAATGAGACTTGCTTACATACTCCTTTGGTCTTGCAATTGGAGTGTCGGCTAAGTGGAGGTCACTTAGATGGGTCATAGTTGTAGCCACTCGAGTTGGTCAAACCTAGTCCAGCCTAGTCTCAGGGTTAAGGGACAAGTTTGGATCGAGTCACACTATAAGTTTGGTTGAGTTGAGTACGGAGAAAATATAACTAAAATTAGTCAAACAAGTTGAAACTCAAACCTATGTAGTTGGGTAGTTGAAAACTTAAAACCAAAGGCATGTCGTGAGTTGTGTGTAAGTGGGAACGAGGATACTCGTTTCTCCCGCTAGCTTTTGTCATCTCCCCTTCAAAGGTAAGATGGTAAGTTAAGCCCGGCCGTACATTAAGCTTGGGATCACACTTTATTTTATGTACTCATGACATGTCATATAGAATTATAGGACTTGCTTGTTATTTTGTTGATGTCTTACTGAGTATGTTCAAAGTACTCATCCTTGCTGCTATTAACTTAGCAGAACCTTGCATGGAGTCGTTGTCGTGAACTAGGAACGGGTATCCCAACTGAATCCTGTGGTGTAGAAGTCTTCCGCTACCCAAGTTATCCACGCTACCACCGCCATACAACTCTGATATAAACTATAAAGATGAATAAAACTTGTAATATTCATTTTTGTATGCACATGTTGCACAAGGTAAATGCATCTCCCTCTTGTTGTATTATTGAACCCATTTGATTACATGGCCTTATTATAGATAACTATGAAATATAAGGAATATGATCTAATAAAATACAAAGTTCCTGGATGCATTTTACATGCATCAACATCTCCAAGCTTAACCTATGCTCGTCCTTGAGCATAAAGGTGATAAAAAGACATCAATTTTGGAGTTCATGAACTCACCAATATATACAATTCTTCAAGACATTATTGCAGAAGCTCTAAATATAAAGTGAGCATTGAAGATTATATAACAAAGAAGTCAGTGATCATTTAACAATAGTTCATATAAAATTCAAACATAGGCATAAGAAGAATAAGGTATCCTGCATTTTTCAGCATGCTTATGAACAATGAAGCACACTTTATGCATGCTTTATGCAGGTATGGTGGATGTGTTGAGGAAACGAGGTTCCTAAGTTTGTCAAGAATATATTTGTATTGTTGGTGGCTGCTGCTTATTGCGGTACGGTGTTGATGATGAAAGGCACCGTCCAGTTGGGAACCCCAAGAGGAAGGTATGATGAGTATAGCAGCAAGGTTTTCCCTTAGTAAGAAACCAAGGTTTATCTATCCGAAGGGGAAGAAGCCAAATGATTGAAGGTGATGCTTGCTAGCTTGCGATAGCTCTGGACAATTTATAAGGCGCCTCATCCAGTGCTTTGCTTTGCCAGCTGCAACGCGGAACCTGCACACAACACAACCAAATACTTTTCTCCCAACTTATGATGAGGTTGTCAATCTCACCGGTTTGCTGTAAACAAAGAAATGAGCGTATCGAGTGGAAAATAGTAATAGTATGCGAGTAAAGTAAACAGTGCGAGTAAAGTAAACAGATGATAGCAATATAATGGAAATAGGACCGGGGTCCACAGTTCACTAGTGGTGTCTCTCCATAAGATAAATAACACATGCTGGGTAAACAAATTACAGTTGGGCAATTGATAGAATAAAGACAACGTGCATGTCAAGAGGATCACTATGAGATTTACTTTGGGCATTACAACAAGATACATAGACCGCCATCCAACTGCATCTATGACTAATAATCCACTTGTGGCGAATCAATCCGAGAACTCCACAAGTATTATGTTGCGAACAACAGATAATTGCATTAAGCAAAGTGTGTAATGTAAACAAAGCATATGCCCTCGAGCATATGAATGTTGTTTTCCCCTAGTAGCAACAGCACATCTACAACCTTAGAGGTTTATGTCACTCCCCCGGATTAAATAGAGGCATGAACCCACTATCGAGCATAAATACCCCCTCTTGGAGTCACTAGCAACTACTCGGCAAAGATAGCTACTAACAACGGAGAGCATGCAAGATCATAAACAACATAGAGATAACATAAGATAAAACTTAGTACATCAACTCAATCATAACACCAATATTCATCGGATCCCAACAAACACAACATGTAGAATTACATAAAGGTGATCTCGATCATGTAAAGCAGCTCACGAGATCTAAACATGAAGCACATGGTGGAGAAGACAACCATCTAGCTACTGCTATGGACCCATAGTCCAAGGTAGACTACTCACTCATCGCGCCAGAGGCAAGCATGACGATGAAGAAGACCTCCAGTGGCGATTCCCCTCTCCGGCAGGGTGCCGGGAAGAGCTTCTGGACCCTCCCGATCTCGGGTCGACGACGGCGGCGGATCGCGATATGTTTCTGGAAAAGTGATCGGATCCTTAGGTTTTTCCCGTCGGGGGGTCTTTATAGGCGAAGGGGTGGTGTCAGAGGTGGACCAGGGGGCCCACAACACCAGGGGGCGCGGGCCAGCCCTAGGCCGCGCCGCCCTATGGTGTGGCCGCCCTCTGGCTCGGCTCCGTCTCCTCTTCGGTCTTCTGGAAGCTCCATGAAATATCTGGACGTCTGGCTTTTGTTTCGTCCAATTCTGAGAATATTTCCTGTGTAACATTTCTAAAACACAAAAACAGCAGAAAATAGGGAACTGGCACTATGGCATCTCGTTAATAGGTTAGTTCCGGAAAATGCATAAAAATGCCACGAAGTGTAACGAAACACTAAGCAAATGGTGTAAAAACAAGCATGGAGCATCAAAAATTATGGATACGTTGGAGACGTATCAGCATCCCCAAGCTTAACTCCTGCTCGTCCTCGAGTAGGTAAGTGATAACAAAAGAAATAATTTTTGAGGTGACATGCACCTACACAATCTTGATGATATATGTAAGCGTTGTGCGCTGGGATCAAAGAACTTAAAACATGGGCATGAAATACATAATATTGATAGAAGAAACTTAGCAACCATGTTATAACATGAAAATGAACACAAACAAAAGGTCATGAAAATGAAACAATGAAAGTCAAACGTGTGTTCAAATCATATGGAAAAACATACAAATGGTTTTCAGCTTGTCCTTCATGAGAGAGCAAAACATAAATGCATAGGACACCTTCAAGTTTAAGAGGGCGACTAGATACAAGTAATTTAAGAATAAGTGAAACCAACAATATGAATCAATCAATGAAAACTTTGGGACAATGCACATTATACTAAGAATGACAACTATGCTCTCTTAATGGTGCATAAAGATAGAGGGTGGTGACTCAACATAAAAGTAAAAGAAAGGCCCTTCGCGGAGGGAAGCAGTGATTGCAAGTTTTATAAACCTTCAAAAATTATGGTACTTACCGGCTTTGAGCTCTCATTGCCCCCATCATAAGCATCTTGAATGGTTAAAGTTAATGCGAGAACACTTATGCTGCATATGCTTGACAAATCATAAGTTGAAAACCTCGTGTCCTGTGAAGTACGAATACCCAAACCTCATGCTACTTTACTTAGAGTCCCAAGCAAGCTCTTGTCATTGTAAGTATACACGTATCATAGAGAACCGCCAACGGGGTACCTCCGTACCCGATGACATGGAACAAGCCCACATCAAAATGACAGGACAAACAGACAATGAACACCTCGGCATCTCTTTTATTTACCATTGGTATAGCTTTTTATTGCGAGATGCGTTGTCGAATGTTCACTATGGGCATGCTGTAAATTTCCACCATGAATTATGCATGGCTTAGATTAGCGGCCCAGGCGTTTCTCTAACACATATACAAACTCCATGATCTCGCAAGATTCCCCATTCATTTCACACTGCGAGTATCCATAAACAAAAGATCACGATATCAACTCAAATGAAAGATAGTGCAATGTTGAAAGCTTGCCCCATGACGGCATGGCTGGGCTAATTCCCAACTTACAACTTGCAAGCATAACAACTCAACATAAGAGAGCCACAATGTCAAAATTTTAAAACGAGAAAAGTAAAGTGTGCCATCCGGTTCGTGAGAGCTTTACTGACGAATTTTTGCATAACACCAAAAAGAGTTTAATTTGAAGGATAGATAAAAGCAAGTCAAATGTACTTTGGAATAGCAAATTGCTAATAGGTATGTATGATGGACACTTTGGAACAACTTGGTTTTTAGGAGTTGGATGCACGAGTAGAGCTCATACTCAGTACAAAATGAGGGCTAGCAAAACACTGGGAGTGACCAACTAAGAGAGCAATGATGGCCATAATCATGCAAAGCGACAAAGCGACATTAAAAGAAGCATAAGATGGCATCAAAACTCAAAAACTAAATGATCATAGGGGCAATGGCGACTTTGTATGAGTCTAACATGTGTGAGCATGCGCCAAGTCAACCCAAATAAAGCATCAAGGAGAAAACCATAATAATGCTTCCAAATAATTAAAACAACGCATGATTTTTTTCAAAGGCTCATTAAGCAATCTCAGTTATTTGAGACAAGTCATGCTACAGCAAGACCACTAAGCATACTATCAAAAAGACATCAAGCATGACATGCAAAAGCCTAGGCCGCAGTCTACACAAGCTCCTTCTTGTACCACTTATTTGCATAAAGCTTTTTCTCTTTTCCAACACCATTCGAACTTTTTACAACCAACTCTTTTGATGAAAACCAATATAGACCAGAGGAAAAAATACACCTTGATGAAAAGATATAACAAGATCTGAACACAAATCAAGGCGAAAATCAAAAGCTAAACGCAGTTCTAGAAAAAAGAGAACACTCGTGGAAACGAATAGAGTGAAAAACGGAGTGTTCTTGGCAAATGAAAAGAAAGGCAACTTCTCCAAAAGAAATTTGTTGGGGTCCAACCATTTATTGCAGCAAACAAAACTAAACTAAACTAAAAACTAAAAACAACTGACGCTCCAAGAAAAACACATAATGCATGAAGCAATAAAAATATAGCGTGTTGAAAGGTGGCCTGATTTTTGCCGATGAAGAAGGGGTGCCTCGGGGGCATCCCCAAGCTTTCATGCTTGTACTTCTTGGATATTTCTTGGGGTGACATGGGCATCCCCAAGCTTGAGCTTTTGTCCATTCTTCAACTCATCTCATCATTCTCCGATCCCTACACTTGAAAACTTTCTTCATACAAAACTAAACACAAATCTATTAGCAACATTAGTGTAAGCATAACATAGAATCAACCCTTTTTACTTCAGGTTTCAACTCGAAATCACCACATATAAAGTATATACTACTGTAGCAACTTCCCCAAAAGTTCCGTGATCAAAAGAACTCAAAAAGAAAGCGATAAAGCGGCAAACACAAATATTGGCAGAAATTTGTCAAAACAGAACAGCTGACAAATGTCGAATTTTTAGAGGGTTTTCTGTTGCTCAAATAAAAAAGTGTTCAACTAATGAAAGTTTGGATATAACCTGAGGCATATGCACAAGAAATCGCAGGTCCAAAAGATATACAGAGAATTTGCACGAATTTTTACGGTGCAGCACCGAAAACTGTTTTAGGACAGCAACATCCCCAAATCTTACCTCACTCAAACTAGAGGCTTCTCTTGGCACAAAAACCAAATAAAAATGATAAGAAGAGGTCATTGCAGTAGTAATAACTTCCAAGACTCAAATAAAAGAAAAATAACTGAATGTAAAAACATTGGGTTATCTCCCAAGAGTGCTTTTCTTTAACGCCTTTGAGCTAGGCGCAGAAAGTGCGAATCAAGTAATATCAAGTGATGAAGCATCAAGCTCATAATTTGCTCTAAGAATAGAGTCAAAAAGTAATTTCTTCCTCTTCCTGGGGAAGTGTTCCATACCTTTCTTGAGTGGGAATTGATATTTGATGCTGCCTTCCCTCATATCAATGATGGCACCTACAGTTCGAAGAAAGGGTCTTCCCAAAATAATAGGACATGAAGCATTGCATTCAACATCCATGATAAGAAAATCAATGGGAACAAGGTTATTGTTAACCACAATAAGAACATCATTAATTCTTCCCAAAGGTTTCTTCTTAGCAACATCAGCAATAGGGACATCATAATAACACTTTTCAAGCGGTGGTAAATCAAGCATGTCATAAATTTTTCTAGGCATGATAGAAATACTAGCACCTAGATCACATAAAGCATGGCAATCAAAACCATTAACATGCATATCAATGATGGGTTCTCAACCATCTTCTAACTTCTTGGGAATAGAAGCTTTTTGCTTCAACTTTTCGTCCCTAATTTTCATGAGAGCACTGGTAATATGCTTAGTAAAAGCAACATTTAAAGAACTAGCATTGGGACTCAAAGCAAGATTTTGCAAGAACAAAATAAACTCAGATATATTGCAGCCATCAACATCAAAATCATTAAAGGAAATCGAGCTATCATCTCCTACACTCCGAAAAAATTTAGCACTCTTTTGAGAAAAAGTTTTGGCAGTTTTAGGCTTTTTAACACAAGGAGTGGGAGTTTTCTCTACACCAGTCAAAGTAAGAGGATTGCTAGCATTAGGAATAACATCATTAGAGGTAGTAATGGTACATACCTTCATCTTTCTAGCCATCTCATCTTCTCTTTCCCACCTGGCATGCAATTCTGCTAGTATCCTAACATTTTCATCAATTCTAACTTGGATAGCATTGGCAGTGGCAAAAGGATTGTTCTCTTTCACATCATTAGGCAACACTTTTAATTTCAGAAGTTCAACATCATGAGCAAGGCTATCAACTTTAGAAGCAAGAATATCAATTTTGCCTAACTTTTCCTCAACAGACTTGTTAAAAGCATTTTGCTTACCGATGAAGTCCTTGAGCATTACCTCAAGCTCGGAGGGCACGGCCCTAGTGTTGTTGGAGGAATTACCATAAGCGTTATAATAACAATTACCATTAGTAGAAGGATACGACCTATAATTGTTACTGGCAAAATTGTTCCTATAAGCATTGTTGTTAAAATTATTGTTTCTAATGAAGTTTACATCAACATGCTCTTCTTGAGCAACCAAAGAGGCTAAAGGAACATTATTAGGATCAACATGAGTCCTATCATTTGAAAGCATAAGCATAATAACATCAATCTTATCACTCAAGGAAGAGGTTTCCTCAACAGAATTTACCTTCTTACCTTGTGGAGTTCTCTCGGTGTGCCATTCAGAGTAATTTACCATCATATTGTCGAGAAGCTTTGTTGCGGCGCCCAAGGTAAGGGACATAAAAGTGCCTCCAGCAGCTGAATCCAATAGGTTCCTTGAAGAAAAATTCAGTCCTGCATAAAAAGTTTGGACAATCATCCAAGTAGTCAGTCCATGAGTGAGACAATTCTTTATCATAGATTTTATTCTTTCCCAAGCTTGAGCAACATGTTCATTATCAAACTGACTAAACTTCATAATATTGCTACGCAAAGATATAATCTTAGCAGGAGGATAGTATCTACCAATAAAAGCATCCTTACACTTAGCCCATGAATCAATACTATTTTTAGGCAAAGACAGCAACCAATCCTTAGCTTTTCCTCTCAAAGAAAAAGGAAACAACTTAAGCTTAATAATATCACTTTCTACATCCTTATATTTCTGCATCTCACATAGCTCAACAAAATTGTTGAGATGAGCTGTAGCATCATCAGTACTAGCACCAGAAAATTGCTCTTTCATAACAAGGTTTAACAAAGCAGGCTTAATCTCATAAAAATTTGCAGCAGGAGCAGGTGGCGCAATAGGAGTGCAGATAAAATCACTATTATTAGTGCTAGTAAAATCACACAACTTGGTGTTCTCAGGAGTAGCCATTCTAGCAAAACTAAAAGCAGACAAGTAAAAACAACTATCAAGGATACTAATTTTTTTTGGGTTTTTGATAAAACGATGCAAGTAAAAATAAAGTAAAGCAAAACTTAAAACAAAGTAAAGGATGTGCGTGCGAAACTCCCCTTGCAGAAGTTTTCTTTTTCCTCCCCGGCAACGGCACCAGAAAATTCGTGCTGCTTATTGCAGTACGGTGTTGATGATGAAAGGCACCGTCCAATTGGGAACCCCAAGAGGAAGGTATGATGAGTATAGCAGCAAGGTTTTCCCTCAGTAAGAAACCAAGGTTTATCGATCCGAAGGGGAAGAAGCCAAACGACTGAAGGTGATGCTTGCTAGCTTGCGGCAGCTCCGGACAATTTATAAGGCGCCTCGTCCAGTGCTTTGCTTTGCCAGCTGCAACGCGGAACCTGCACACAACACAACCAAATACTTTGCTCCCAACTTACGATGAGGTTGTCAATCTCACCGGTTTGCTGTAAACAAAGGAATGAGCGTATCGAGTGGAAAATAGTAATAGTATGCGAGTAAAGTAAACAGTGCGAGTAAAGTAAACAGATGATAGCAATATAATGGAAATAGGACCGGGGTCAACAGTTCACTAGTGGTGTCTCTCCATAAGATAAATAACATATGCTGGGTAAACAAATTACAGTTGGGCAATTGATAGAATAAAGACAACGTGCATGTCGAGAGGATCACTATGAGATTTACTTTGGGCATTACAACAAGATACATAGACCGCCATCCAACTGCATCTATGACTAATAATACACTTGTGGCAAATCAATCCGAGAACTCCACAAGTATTAAGTTGCGAACAACAGATAATTGCATTAAGCAAAGTGTGTAATGTAAACAAAGCATATGCCCTCGAGCATATGAATGTTATTTTCCCCTAGTAGCAACAACACATCTACAACCTTAGAGGTTTCTGTCACTCCCCCAGATTAAATAGAGGCATGAACCCACTATTGAGCATAAATACCCCCTCTTGGAGTCACTAGCAACTACTCGGCCAAGATAGCTACTAACAACAGAGAGCATGCAAGATCATAAACAACATAGAGATAACATAAGATAAAATTCAGTACATCAACTCAATCATAACACCAATATTCATCGGATCCCAACAAACACAACATGTAGAATTACATAAAGGTGATCTCGATCATGTAAAGCAGTTCACGAGATCTAAATATGAAGCACATGGTGGAGAAGACAACCATCTAGCTACTGCTATGGACCCATAGTCCAAGGTAGACTACTCACTCATCGCGCCGGAGGCAAGCATGGCGATGAAGAAGACCTCCGGTGGCGATTCCCCTCTCCGGCAGGGTGCCGGGAAGAGCTTCTGGACCCTCCCGATCTCGGGTCGACGACGGCGGTGGATCGCGATGTGTTTCTGGAAAAGTGATCGGGTCCTTAGGTTTTTCCCGTCGGGGGGTCTTTATAGGCGAAGGGGCGGCGTCAGAGGTGGACCAGGGGGCCCACACCACCAGGGGGCGCGGGCCAGCCCTAGGCCGCGCCGCCCTATGGTGTGGCCGCCCTATGGCTCGGCTCCGTCTCCTCTTCGGTCTTCTGGAAGCTCCGTGAAATATCTGGACGTCTGGCTTTTGTTTCGTCCAATTCCGAGAATATTTCCTGTGTAATATTTCTGAAACACAAAAACAGCAGAAAACAGGGAAGTGGCACTGTGGCATCTCGTTAATCGATTAGTTCCGGAAAATGCATAAAAATACCACAAAGTGTAACGAAACACTAAGCAAATAGAGTAAAAACAAGCATGGAGCATCAAAAATTATGGATACGTTGGAGACTTATCAGTGGCTTTGCAAGGTAGGCTTTCCTCTCTTTTAAGAGGTAGTAAATATGCTTTAAACATGATGCACAAGTCTAGAGGCTAGAGAGTACTAAGTTCATGGGCTGATGTAAAAGTAGAAAAAAAATAAACTTGTAATTTCCCATGCTAAATCATGTTACTTACAAAGTGGTTCTCATAATTTATCTCTTTCTTTCAAAGCTTTGGCACTCCCCATCTTTTTTCACTTTTTATGGCTAACCGAATTTTTTGGGTGCCCACCTTGTTTCACAAACGTGGAGGAGTGTCTTTTTCTTTTCTTTTCTTTCTTTATTTTTCTTTAGGACTGGGAATCCTATGCAGGTTGCCTTGAACCATTAATAACTGTTAGACAAATAGCAACTTGTATTATCTGAGGGCCAAAGGCCACAATATATAGTACATCTGACTTGTAGTACAAGGATAATAACTCTAGACAAATACGGACTCCTAGAGACCTAGACCAATACTAATACTCCTTAACACCCCCCCCCCCCCCCCCCTCAAATGCAAAGCGTATGCAATAGCATTGCATTTGAAGAAAGGCAAAACTACACAAAAATGATAATCCAAAATCCGTATCTTGAGTGTCGTCATAGCATGAAGAGTCTTCAAAACCTGTAGAGTCAAGCCACAATCGATCGAAGAAGAGATCGACACGGGCCAGAAGACGGCCAGAAGAAGAACAGCATGTCACAAAAGATCATAGCACATGAACAACCCCCCTCACATGCAACGGGAAGACAAGTCAACATGTGGACTCAGAGGTATGGCTCAAGTGGCCTATACGTGGACCGGCGACTCAGAGGTATGGCTCAAGTGGCCTATACGTGGACCGGCGACTCAGAGGTATGGCTCAAGAGGCCTATATCAATGACAATGTGCGTATATCAATGACAATGCAACAGACGGCGCATCAGAGAAAGACATACACCCATAAGAAGAAGATGGGCTGTCAAAAGATGGCACGTCAAGAAAATCAAGCATTGTGCAGAAAAATCATAGCCCAAAGAAATCGTCAGCAAAACAAGCGAGACGACAAGGAGAATAGGCGTAGATCAACAATGCAAAACAAGCCACAGAAATCCGTAAAGGACCAGGGCCAAATAAACAAGCTGACGATGAAGGTATAGTGGACTCGCATGACATAGGAGACACAAAAAAATATCGGATTTGGTGGACGCACCGGAAGTAGAAGACACACAAATAAGATGGAATCATAACATACACCATCGAAAATCACCGGAGAGTGAAGAAGGAAGACGATGCCGAACGACGACACATGACCACTTTTTTTTCTTGTAACCAGCAGCGAAGGAATAGAATCAGCTGACGTGCCGAAGTGCTATCAATCACAGCCCAACAGTAGCACACGAGCTAGTGCATGCATTAACAGCCAGGAGCAGAGCAGCCAGCACGCGCACTTACGTTGACTCTTTGACAATGGCCTCCAGACTCCAGGAGCGGGGCCATAGGTGCTGGTAATCAGCACACGAAGGTGCAGGTAGGCAGACGCGGTGGCGTCGAAGCAGTCGAGGAACGACGAGAAAATTGATCGGAATTAGGCGGACGAGTTGCAGCGTCTAAAAAACTCTAAACCCGAGCTCTGATACCATGTTAGACAAATAGCAACTTGTATTATCTAGGGGCCAAAGACCACAATATATAATACATCTAATTTAGAGTACAAGGATAATAACTCTAGACAAATACGAACTCCTAGAGACCTAGACTAATACTAATACTCCTTAACAATAACAAACTGAAATAGCAAGCACTAAATCATGCTCATTAGATCCTCAAGTGTTTAGCATCGAGAACTATAACATTTAATATCATATATGCATGAATAAGCATAGACACAAAGAAATAGTATACCATAACCTAAAGTCCATAGAACATGCACACTTTAATTAGGTAATAGGTAATGGATATTGATTGCTTAAAAGTTTTAGTTCAAAGGGGATTGGCTTTGCACAAGTAATTTCTACTTTATGCATAAACGCTACCAAAGGGAGAAGTTTGACCAAAGCATGCAACGTTGTTCATGAGGTGCAGGAGGCGATGATCTTGATGGCCGATACGACGAACATGGGTCCCAAGGCCAAGTCTTGGTATGCGACGAAGCGCCGCCAAATCATGCAAGAAATGGAGAGGCTGCAGCGGCGCTTGCCGCGGCCATGGGTGCATCGTTAGCGGCACACACTCTGGCACCAAATCAACCCGCAACCACGGGCGCAGCGATATCGGCACACACTTGGAGTCTCCAGTCATGGAGGTTTTGATGTTCTGATAAATGGTTGTCGCTGGAAAACAGCCATTTATAATGCATCATTTAGATGTTTTGATAATAGTAGCAGAATGATGACTTTCATAGACACTCATTCAAAAACGATGATCTTAAACCAGGCAACGGCGAGGGGCATAAATAGTGCTAAGTAGTGCCACTAAATTATTTAGCAAAAGACAAGGGTAGAGAGTTGTAGTTCTAATGCTGGAACGTTGATAAAAAGTTCTAGTATGTATCAGTGGCCATTATGAAAGATAGTGTCGGTTTCGTATTTCTGCTGCATCAAAATCTTGATAAATGGCTCTGTAGTAGATGGAAATAATTTGTGAAGTATCCCAAATGGTCTGAGGGAGCGGAAAGAGAGGGATTTGAGCCCTCGGTACAATTTTTTTTTGAATTTCTCTTTCGATTCGAGGATACAGAGAGGTGTTTTCACCATCTTTTTCTTAATCAGAGTTCTGGGTATGGGCTTATATGGTTCCAACGAACCAGAATTAGATTTGAAAAGATTAATTAATCAATCAGCAAACCCGTTTAGTCGTCTTTTTGAACTATGTTTCATTTATATGATAGAATATGGGCTTAAAAAATTTGGATCGGTGACTTTCCTAATAAAAACTTACTCTCCGACTGGAGTTACCTTAGCCCCGGGCCATATCAAGCCTGTAGAATTTCCTCTTACCTCTTCTCTTCTTTTATTTTTTACCAGCAGGCTGCTGTGTAAAGGTAGGAAGGTGCGTGAGTATCTCTTTCTTCCCTAGTCCAAGATTGGAGAAAGAAGATCTTCTCGATGTTGAGGGCATCCTTTAAGCGCGGCCGTTTTTCTAGCATTTTGTATTGGCTGTCTTGCGTTTCTAATAAGCTGTTTAACCGTTGGCGTTCGCCATTCTTCTAATAAGTTGTTTAACCGTTGGTGTTCGCCATTGCTGGTGCTGCGTCAGAGTTAAGCTCGATCTGATCTACTTTAAGAATTTCGTCCAGCCAGCCGTCAGTAGATCTTGTGTAGTTGCTGTCATGTAGAGGGAAATATTGTGAATTAGACCTCTCTGATTCCGAAGGAGAACACATTATTATCTATCAAAATAGAATTTAATTATAACTCTGTAGATCAAACTTCCCGTTCAGTTATCAGAGATTGTAACAGAGAGACAACCACCCGCTGTTCAGTCTCTTTCGCTAGTTCTGAATATAGTAATATAGATAGCTTAACTGAACCCATGGTACGCTGGTGAACAACACAAAGATAGAAGATAATGTCCAATACTATTACAACTCAGATACATGTTTTTTTAGACTAACAGGGAGCGCTCCCCGGTTCCATTAAAATAACGAAACCACAGCGTTTACATCAAACACACCCCACCCACGCTTAAAAGCATAACAGTTCCAAAGGTAAAACAGAACCAAGGCAGACCTAGTTCTTCATCCGACCTGAGCTGTGTCCATCGACGCTACAGATACATGTCAGAAGCACGATCAGAAGACCTAGGATTATTCACGCTGCCTTCACTCCACAGCCAGTTGACTTCAAAGCATTTTAAGTTCGCATTTTAAGTTCTGCCCGTTCCTGCATCCAATGAAATATATTAAATGCTTGATGGAGATCGACCGGAAGGAAACAACACAATTTCTTACATCAAAAGTAAACCATCACTTATAAGTTATATAAGGTAGAGCGTAGCTAATTCCCTGAAACATGTTGCATCTCTGTTATGGGTCAAAAGACCACAGAACTGGGCCTGATGGGTCCAACACGATTTCACGGTGTACAAAGATTGCTATGTCCCGTGACAAATCAAAATAATCACTTTTGGCCACTCAAGTGAGTTGAAAACAGTTCTCAATGATGTTGACGCCACATCCTTCTGACAAGTTAGCCACAAAAAATACAACAGGTGACAGCTCAAATAAAACTATACAAAAATTCCACGTGGCATTCACTCCCGCTTGTTCATCCTCTAATCTCGTTGCTCTCACCAAATCCGTGCACAATTGCTCATCCCACCCAAGTCCGTCTCCTTCTATTAATCAGATTGACCACAAGCCAAACGCCCCTTTCCCATTCACCTAATTGTGTGCCCTCCCTAAGCCCCAGGCGGATCCAAAAGCGAGAAGTTCAGAAAATTACAGGTTCATTTAAGTGTATTTGGTTTGTTCTAGGGGTTTTGAAGTCAGAGGTCCAAAAATGAACTTGTCCTAAAGTTGGAGGGTCAAAATTGGACCTTTAAGAGAAAGAAATGAACTGTAAACGCAGAGGCATGCAGCACATATGATTATACTAACTGCTAATGAGTGTACGTACACCGACTATTTCATAATGTAAGTCACACGTTCACACACATTATATAACATCGGTCATAACAGACTCTATTGGTAGCAAAAGTCCAATTGTAAATTTAAAAAGGGTGAACGGAGCCCATACAATGAAGCGGAGTACTAGACAAAGAACAGGGATATGTCGGCCAGGCAAATAACAATAGATTAATCATATACAAATTTGTAAACTACTGTAAGAAAATAGAGGTGTTTGATCAGTATAAATGGCTTATTAAATCCAATTTGTTGCATAGTTGTACCAAGGCTCTGTAAACAACTGCTAGAAACCATACGAAAGAGTAAAAGCAATTCTAATGGACAATAAGTCATTAACAAACGGCATGCTAGAATGCTGATGGTATCATATCGGTAATGTTAATTCCCAGTATCAGTATTTTTATTTTACTAAGCCAATCATTACGCCTTTTTCTTGAAAGAGATCAAAAAATGTGATTAAAGTATTGCTAATGTGCTGTAATTTTATCTGGAGTAGTTGCCGGATTCATACGCTAGCTCGAAATAGTGCAAGGGCTATACATGACATCTTCACTGGATTCATTCTCAGTGCTGAACTCGGCCACACCCACACCTTGCACCGTGTTGTTTCTCATGTCAATAGCAAGAACACATGCCTTGAGGTGATCCCTGGCAATCAGGTAAACAACACCATCCACAGTTATGCTGGGAACAGGGTCAACGACAGCAAGGTTCTGCAAGGCTTGCACTGCTGCAGCGCCACTGTCCCGTGGTTGATGCAGCAGTACTCCAAGCAGACGAAACTCCGAAATCATTTGGTCGCTGATCGCAATGTCAGAAGCTTGAACCGTGCAATCATTTTTCCAGTCCTTCCAAGAAGAAGCAGTCATCCTGTCGTTGCTAGATGCGGTGATACTCCAGTTCTCCACTCGGAACTTGGCCGATCCAGTTTCACCGATCATACGGGGGGCGCCATGAGTAACCAGTTCCGCTAGCTTGAGACAGCCCTTGGCGAAGGCGATGCCACGCACCGTCCTAGGACGAGAGCTTAGTTCTCGTTCCATCCCGTTGTTAGCAGTTAGTAGATGGTTCTTCGGAAATGGCAGCGGCACGTTGCGGAGCACGGGCTCGTCGCGGAGCACGTCGCAGAGCAGGATGCCACGCCATAGATCGACCCATCCCATCGTGCCTTGTTCACCTCCGATGTTGATCACGGTGCTAGTGCGATGGCGCAGGAGTCGGGCCCCGTTCCTGGGGATTTCCACCTCAAACTCCAGCGGCGACTCGACCGATAGTTTCTTGGTACTCCAGCTGCCTGTCCTGGAATCGAACAAGAGGAGATTGAACTCATCGAGCAAAGAGCCACGGACGCGAACCAGCGCGGCAACGATGTAGTGGTCTCCACGGGGAAGGAGACCGACTTCGTAGTCAAGGAAGAAGTAGGGGGCCGGGTTTGGGACCAGCACAATCGACGGGTTTCTAGGGTTGGCCCGGTAAACGTAGTACTCACAGTCAAGCATGGAGATGAAGCTGGGCGGACATCCAATGGCGACGCGAAGGAGGATGAGGTCGTCCACAACGCAGAGGATGCGGGGATTCTCGGAGAAAGAGGCGCTGGGGGGGTGCACGGATAGGTTGGAGGTGAGCGGCGGGGGCTGGCGACAGAAGGAAGCTACGATCGGTAGCTTGTTCTTCGTCCACCCTCCGGCTGTCGTCTTTTCCCATTGAAGATCCGTCGCCGTGGCGATTGAAGCACAGTAGTTGGGGAGGACCCAGGTAGCGCGAGAGAGCTCGGGGCTATCGACGGGGCAGGTGGTGGTTTTCGTCATAGCGATGGGATGGGAAAAGGGAATTGGGATTCTCTGACTTGCCAAGCCTAATCTGGAAGTCATTGACAGGTGGGTCCTCCATCTGGTGGAGCCCACATACAGTGAGGGCAAGTCAGGAACAAGTTAGAGAGGGAAGTCAGAGAATCCACACCGGGAAAAGGAGGTGCTCGGTGATGGCGGCGGTGGCGACGGAGAAGGGTGATCGGGGATGGGATTGGGGTTTGGGGGGGGGGGGGCGGCTCCTCTACAGTTCAAGTGTTACTGTACAGCTACAGTAATTAAGAAAACCTACCGTTCAGCTCTAATCTGACGGACCTTCTGGGTGCACACTGAGAAAGTATCCAGTGAAAACTAAGATACAATGGAAACCTGGAAACTTAAACATAGACCGTTGGATCAAGAACGTGTGCTTTGGATCAGTCTCCAATCTGTACCATGAATTTTACAAATAAGCGCCCGCCTGGTCAGTTGTATATTTGCGCAAAACACCTTGTACATATTTTGTCCTCTAAAAACACTCTATAGCTCAAGATGTGCCACCGTCAGATCTCGACCGCCTGCGGCGGCGGCGCACAGAAGGGCGACTAGCCGAACCACGAACGCTATACGGGAGGAGACGGTCCAGCCACGATCACGAGACGCTAGCTCCACCGCGCAAGCCGCAGTCGTCGCGGCGCTCCGAGATCTCCGGCGCTCCAGCCATGCCCAACGGCGAGCTGCTCCGTCCAGGGCCTCCACCGTGCAAGCCTCATCTTGGCGAGCTCCGGGCCTCCGGCCATGTCCAATGGTCAGCTGCTCCCTCCAGACATCCATCGCGCAAGCCTCGGCAAGGATCATCTACTTCGTGCCGTCATGGTCTGGTCGAGCTGAGATGTGTTGCCTCCAAATCGTACCTCACTCTGAGCTCCATGAACAACTCGAGGCTACAAATTATACAAGCTTTTTTTTTGTTTAGGTTGCTCTCCACATATGCCATGTGGTACAAATTGTACGAGCTTGTTTCAAAAAATTATACTGGTGACTGATCTGAATACGTTGCTTTATTGGTTTGTACTGAATACTGGTGATTGATCTGTACCAAAGAAAATTCAGTTGCATCAGCCGAAGCTTCACAACTGTGTTCTGAATAATTGCGGACACATCCGTGCAATAACAGTTGTTATAGAGAAACCTGGTGGAATACAATGAAAATGGGTGTGGAATATTGATGGAAAATCCATGAAAAACACGAGTGGATGCTTAACTAAACATGATCTTAATTCGTTTCACCCAATAGATGTCAAAGGATTTTTCCATAGCCAGAATATCAACATTGGTACAAACCTTGAAAACAGACAAAGCTAGATACAGAGCCAATGACTCGAGTCCAAATAGCAAATGAAGCAATTGCTATGAATTTTAGAAACCTCTATCAAGAATTTTAACATACAGATATCAAGGATTTTTTTCATGTGCCAATCCAGGATACAAAATTTACGGAGCAAGACGTCCATCTTACATTTTGCAAGGAATCTTCCAAATTGTTGAGAACAAACTTAAGTAACAAATATACAGAGGAGCCTGATGATAAAATATACACAATATTGATTGAATTTACTGATCACTGAACAAAGTTACAAATAAGATTTTTTTAAGAGTACGCCTAAGCGTACCTCAGATTTATAGAAGGCAGAATGCATTTACAAGAGCTGACTTAGATCACAACCGATCTAGTCAACAACACCCTAACTGCTTTAAGAGCACTCACCCTGGATCAAAAACCACCTGCACCCCCACCTAGCTTAGCTAAATCGCAGAGCTTCATGTCTTCCACAATGTGAGCAGCCAGAACATCTTCATTGTATTGCTTATCAATCTTCCAAATGCTCCAGCAGATAAGTGACACCCAAGTGCCCAATTTCTTCTTGCTTCCCTTGTTCAGATTGCTGTGTGTATTTAGCCGCCACTCTTCAAGAGTCATAACCTGCATCTCAGCAGCAACCATACACCTGTGCCAAACTTGCCTGGCAAACACACATTGGATGAGTATATGCTCCGTTGATTCTTGCTCCTGGAGACAAAGTGGACATACATATGCTTGATCTTGCAGACCATGTAAAGGATGAGCAGGATATAGCTCTGGAGTTCATAATAGCATGAACTAAAGAAGATAAAGAAAATGATAATCATCAGATCGTCATTTGAGTTGCCCTATACACAATGAACCACTCCGGACAATGCACTTCCACGCTATCCAGTACAAGAATTCAAAGGACAGACCTGCAAGCGGAATCGAGGATTAGAAATACACAAATTTAACTTCAGCTGCAACAATTCCTTTCAGATTTATGATGAAGGAAGGATTGCAGATTAAAAAGAAAACCCAACTACCTGGAACTTATAGAAGCAAAATGATGGTCCGGGGCCTCCAGCCGGCGAGCGGCTGGACGGGGTGCCGCCCCAGATCCGCGGCCATGAACTTCGCGACGGGAAGTTGGTCGCCGGCCGCATCGCCGGGCACCTGGCCGCCACCAAGGAGTTGAGCCGCGGGATTGGGAAGGTCCCACTGGCCGCCGCTGTGCAGATTTCACACCGCTGTGCTTCGCTTTGAAGGAGGCGCCGCCGCTCGGCTCTCAGGTACGAGGGGAACGATTCCGGTGGTGAGTTGTTATCTGAGTCCCTTGGTTGGCAATCAGAGAAAGTTAGGGGTCGTTTCGCAAAACAACCAACTACAGAGGCGGGCGTTTATTTGCAAAAAGTCTGGTCCATGTCGGTTTCAGATCTCACCCGCATATTCGATATCCAACGGTCCAGGATCAAGTTTCCAGGTTTCCACTGGATCTCAGTTTCCATGGGATACTTTCTCGGTGCACACTCAATTAGAAAAAAACTTTGTATTTTTTTCAAGCATATATTCTGGATAGACATATGGGCCAAAATTCCAAAGTACAATGCGGTCAACACAAACATCGAAGACGCAACTCCAAGCTGCCTAATTAGGACAGCAAAAGTAGAAAAGAACGCACCCAACTACTCGGCATCCCTCTATACCTCGGCCTCGGTAAGAATCTTGCGAATAACTGACTCCGAAAAGGGGGTCGCACCCTCAAAGACACTGTCGTTGCGGTGCCTCCACAAGCACCAGCACACAAGCGTGATGCCTGTCTCGCAGATCCTCTTTCCTCCCATGCCAGGATCGCAGCCAGTCCGCAAACATGGTCAACTGCGTTGGAAGACGGTCCCCTTTGTCCCACCAACATAAAAAAAAGTGGCCCACACCGATCTCGCCAGTACAGAACCAAGCAACAAGTGTGTGATGGACTCCTAGGTCTGATCGCAGAACGGGCAGGCTAGAGGCCGTGGCAACCCACATCGCTCCCGCAGTCCAGCACCTATCACACAGCACCAGCCAAAGAAAAACCGACACTTGGCCGGCGCACAGGACTTCCAGACCTGTAGCGTGCCCGCCATGGTCACGTTTCCATGTAACATCCCTAGATAGCAGGACCTCGCAGAGTAGGTACCCTTGGCACCCTAGTTCCACCGGAACACATCTGCCACACCCTCGGTGATGGCAAGTCCCTCCACACGGTCCGCGACCGCCAACAGCTCCTCAACCACAGGAGCATCAAGGTTAGGGGGATGTCATCCAGCCACCGACCATCTAGGGCGTCCTTGACCAACCTCCCTCTCGAGAGCCTCTTCAGAATCAGCGCAAAGAGGTGCGGTGCTAAATCCTTTAGGCTCCCATCTGGTAGCTAGTTGTCCAACCAAAAGAAAGTGGTGGTACCATCGCCCAGAATCGAGGAGGTTCCGGCTTCGAAGATCTCCGATACTGATGGGGGAACTTGGATATCAAACTCTTTCCACGATCAAGAGGCCTCCTGACGAGGGTTTAACTTTGGTTGAGGCCTTTGATACTCTCGAGGAGATGAGGATCCTAATTTAATATTGAAGAGATCCTCAGTGAGAAGAGGTGTCGAGGCGACGGTAACTTTGGTGATGTTGCATGGCGAAGAGGTCAACTGGGAGAAAGTGAGCTCGTCTCATGCTCGAGGGCCTGCAGAGATGAAAGAATTCTTTGCCAAAGTAAAGAAATACTCACCAAATCTTGTCTCGCTGATCCTGCCTGCGCTGATGCCTTCGACTGCTGCTCCTTCTTCGAGTATTCCTCCTGCGATAGATCCCGCACCTAGCGAGGTGGCGTAGATTTCTGCTTCTTCTTTAGATGATTCTGTAGACTGTGTACTTCCCCTTTTGCTGTAACCTGAACACTTCCTTGTGATTTAGACAATCACCTCCTTTTTGTAAATATGTGACTTGATGACTGTTATTGTGCTAGTATTTGTCTTTGTATATTAAAGTTGTCTCTTTTGCTTTCCAGCCAAAATTTCCTAATGTTGATATACCCGAGGGAGACCGTGATTTACTGCCAATTGATACGGCCAGTTCCCAAGCTCTCGAAATTGCTCCTATACCCGAAGTTCTTGATCATTGTGCTGAGCACCTCTCGAGAATTGCAGATCTCGAAGGTCTGGTGAAGGTTTTGAAACAACAAATGGACTACCAATGGGGGAACTTGGATATCAAACTCTTTCCAACTTCCAATGGACTACCAAGGCCCATGATGTTAGTACCCCTGAGGTCTGCTCGGGTACATAGAGGCCCATAGAAACTAGGCCCAAGGCGGAGGCCGAAGCATAGTTATAGTCAAAATATAGAAATTGCATTGTAATCCCTCTTGCACAACTAATTTGTATCGAACCCGACCGGATCCTTGAAACCTGGCCACCTATGAATAGGGGCCAGGAGAGGCCGACCAGGGACACATCGAGATTGAGCCAGTTAATTCCAAGCTTGTTCTCAATACACATCAAGTTTCACCTTTTTGTCTGAATCCCTATCTTCGAGTTCATCTCACGCCCACTTCCCCCGATCCTAAGTCCTTAATCTAGGACATTGCCGAGTTAAACCCTCGTCAATTGGCGCCGACTGTGGGGACCGAGGGCGTTGTAATCATGAATGCATTGACTTTTTTGATTTCATCAAAGAGTAACTCGAAGATCGACGGAAACCAGATCACCTTTGGAACCGTAGATTTTCAGCCATATCCACCAACCCTAGCTCCGATCTTTGCAAATCTAGATCAGAAGATGGATCTGATGATCAGGATTTTCAACTTTTGCGTTGGGTTCTGGGCTCAGTTCGCCTTTCAGATCCGATAAATTCGGGTCCATCAGCAGGAAAAACCGCAATCGCGACAACTTCAGAAACTTCGGTTGCCTCATCGAGCGAGGTAAACTCGCCGGTTAGCATCAAGCCGACGAAAAGCAAAGGAAACATAGTCGAGGAAATTGATGAAATAATTTATGGAAAACCTAGACCTAGAGGAATCATCGGATTATTCGGAGATGGCTTCTGACAGAAACCTTGACAACATTTTAGAAGAGGATTTCATCACCTGTTGCGACGATGTGTCCGGCAATTCCGAGGATTCATAGAGGTTGGGACTAAAGTTACACGATGATGAGCAAACAACACTCTATTTAGGTCCCAGCCAGTACACTAGCAATCGACATCAGGTGTACGTCATAATAAATTACACATCCGAAGAAGTCGATGCCAAAAACAACCCAGTTATCAACCCACAAAACCTTGAGCGAGGAGCCAACCACATAGCAGAAGGAGAAACAGATCTAGCTGTTGTGGGAAGGGAAAAAGTTTATCTCTCAACGGTAATGGCAGATGATCAAGGTAGCAGTAAACCACGACGCCATGATACCAGCAAATTCAAGGAGGGAAGTTTTAATGGGGTACCAGTACCTCTTGCATTAGCAAAAGAAACGATTGCTACGGGAAAAAAACAAGATAAGGAAAAGACACGAATCAGCTAGCGCGGCAATTAGGATATTGCAAGAAGAACGTAGCAACGTGTCATACACTGGTGAAGGACGACACCACGCGCCATAACCCAATAGAGGAGAGGCAGAGCAAGGAAATGGAGAAAACCGCGCGCAAAATCTCGACTCATCATTCTTGTCAGTCGACGAAAGAGCGAATATCGTGCCAAAGACACCAGCGGCAGCTTTAGTAGTAGCGCAAGCCTATCTCCTAACTACACAACCAGCACTAGGAGATCCACGAGAAAGCATGCACCAAGCCGCCATAAAAGGCCTTGGGTTGATTGAAGACAAATTACAACAACAGGAAATCTCGTGGCAAGATAGATCGCCGCATCAACGGAACAGCCCCTAGCAGGGAAGAAGAAGCCGAAGGTCCCGATCTCCGCATGATGAAGCACCGCAACCTCGCAGATCCAAATCGCCCAGGCAGGAAAATCACGATTCAGGGGGCGAGGATGCGAGAAATATCATCACACAAGCGCGGGTCAACAGATCTCGCTATGAGTGGGATGAAAGAAACTTTGAGGGCGAAGAAACAGAGATGGGGGCTGTTGTACCCATAGGGTTCGCAAAACGCAAGTACCCAAGGGATTTAAGCTACCTCATGATCAGCAAAAGTACGATGGATCACATGAACCCGAGTCATGGTATTCAGATTATCTCCAATCTGTCAAAATACTCAAGGGCTCCAAAGCAACAGCAATGCAAAGTTTACAGCTACACCTCACTGGTGCAGCGCGGCCTTGGTTGAGCAAATTACCCGAAGAATCCATTGGAAGGTTGAACGAGCAGGCAAAACAGTTCATGAGCAGTTTTTGATCAACTTACACGCGACCAACATCAATCGAGGAAGTAAAGGCCTGCATACAGAAAAATGGAGAATCACTACGCTCATATATACAATGTTGGAGCATAATAAAAACTCAGCAGAGGATGTCTCCGATGAGCGAGCAATCAATGCCTTCGTACTCGGGCTCCGACATTCGGATTTCATCGAGGAGATGGAAGAAATAAGCCCAAGACAGTATCAGAGCTCATGGACATCGCCAACAAATTCGCAGATGGAGAAGATGCATATCATAATAAAAGAACGCGGTCATCCGAAGATGATAGATCCCACCGATATAGCAACCAGAGGCGTAGATCTCAAAATTATGACAACTACAGTTCACACATAGCCGCAGGCTACAAGGGGAACAACAATGAAGGAGAAGAGTGTCAAAACAACGGGTACTGCAATAGAGATGATTCGGGTAGCCATAGGCCGTTCAGACCAAGGAATTTTGACCCATCACCCGAAGATGTTCTCAACAAACCATGCCACATGCACTATGCCTACGTCGATGGGAAAAGAGTTTCCAATCATCTAATGGAAAACTGCAGGACATTCTTGAAGCTACTAGAAGCCATAGGATCCAAGCAAGCAGGAACTCCTGGATCAATAGCATACGACACGCCACCACCACCACTGTTACTCAGCCATGGCAATGCAGCAACCCAAGGACAGCCAAACTCGGGTAGCCAAGGCAACGGGGGATATATCCAATCGAATGACACATAGCCGCGATGATGCAGCCAGCGCCCAAGTCGAAAAAAGAGCAGAAAAGCATATCCAGACAAGTAAACCTAGATATAACATCGCCTCCAACCACTACAGAGTACCTCAATTGGTCCGATCATACAGTTGGTTCAGCAGAGCAGATCACCCGAGAAGTACCTTGCCCAGGGCATGCACCCATGGTATTGAAGGAACAAATTGGAGCGGACGATGTCGGAAGAGTCTTCATGGATGCAAGCAGCGGAATAAATCTAATATACGCAATAACCTTGAGGGAAATGAATATTTCCATCAAATTTTTGCAGCCAACGGACTGTTCTTTCATGGAATAGTACCAGGAAGTGCAAACTACCCATTGGGGAAGATCGAACTCAATGTTTGCTTTAATGATCGACATAACTTCCAGAGAGAAAAGTTAGAATTTGAAGTCATGGACTGGCCGTCACAATACATGCAATCCTCGGGCGACCAGCATTTGCACGGTTCATGGAAGTTCCACACTACGCATATTTAGTGTTAAAAATCCTAGGGCCAAATGGGTCATCACTGTTAAAGGAAATTTCGAAGTTTCGGATACTTGTGACAAAGAATTCCACAAGATGGCGCAAACCTTCGGCATGACATCAGAATACGCACGACTCAAGGGAGATACTGACCACAATGTACTACCCGATGTAGGTCGATCCCTGCTAGATCATGCTTTTGATTCTACTCGGGGTTCCAAGAAAGTTTGGGTTCACCCTACGGACCCAGAAAAGACGACATCTATTGCAGTGGACCTAGACCTCGCATAGGAAAGCGCGCTTGTCAAGTTCCTCTATGAGCACTGGGAAATCTTCGCCTCGTGTCCTTCAGACATGCCAGGGGTTTCCAGGGAACTTGTCGAGCATGCACTAAATGTGGATGTGAAGGCACGACCAGTAAAGCAACCTCTCCGACGATTTGACAAGCCAAAACGCAAAGCAATAGCAGCCGAGCTTCATCGACTGGAAAACACCGGCTTCATCAGAGAAATCAAAACATCGACTTGGGTATCCAACCCAGTAATCATTGATTGCTATTGATGGCGCGGTAAATAACCGGCCAGTTGGGAAACCCCAAGAGAAGGTTTGATGAATATAGCAGCAAGTTTTTCCCTCAGTAAGAAACCAAGGTTATCAATCCAGTAGGACAAAGCCAAACTCAAGAAGGTGATGCTTGCTAGCTTCGTGACAGCTCCGGACAATTTATAGGGCGCCTCGTCCAAGCTTTGCTTTGCGAGCGGTAATGTGGAACCTGCACACAACACAACCAAATACTTTGTTCCCAACTTACGATGAGGTTGTCAATCTCACCGGATTACTTGAAACAAAGGAATGAGCATATCGAGTGGAAAGCAATAGTAATATGCGAGTAAAGTAAACAATGCGAGTAAAGTAAACAGGTGATAGCAATATAATGGAAATAGGACCGGGGTCCACAGTTCACTAGTGGTGTCTCTCCATAAGATAAAATAACACATGCTGGGTAAACAAATTACAGTTGGGCAATTGATAGAATAAAGATAACGTGCATATGTCGAGAAGATCACTATGAGATTTACTCTGGGCATTACAACAAGATACATAGACCGCCATCCAACTGCATCTATGACTAATAATCCACTTGTGGCGAATCAATCCGAGAACTCTACAAGTATTAAGTTGCGAACAACAGATAACTGCATTAAGCAAAGTGTGTAATGTAAACAAAGCATATGCCATTGAGCATATGAATGTTGTTTTTCTCCCTAGTGGCAACAGCACATCTACAACCTTAGAGGTTTCTGTCACTCCCCCAGATTAAATAGAGGCATGAACCCAACTATCGAGCATAAATACCCCCTTTTAGAGTCACTAGTATCTACTCGGCCAAGATAGCTACTAACAACGGAGAGCATGCAAGATCATAAAAAATATAGAGATAACATAAGATAATATTCAGCACATCAACTCAATCATAATACCAATATTCATCGGATCCCAACAAACACAACATGCAGAATTACATAACGGTGATCTCGATCATGTAAGGCAGCTCACGAGATCTAAACATGATGCACATGGTGGAGAAGACAACCATCTAGCTACTGCTATGGACCCATAGTCCAAGGTAGACTACTCACTCATCGCGCCAGAGGCAAGCATGGCGATGAAGAAGACCTCCGGTGGCGATTCCCCTCTCCGACAGGGTGCTGGGAAGAGCTTCTGGACCCTCCCGATCTTGGGTCGACGATGGCGGCGGATCGCGATGTGTTTCTGGAAAAGTGATCGGGTGTTTAGGTTTTTCCCGTCGGGGGGTCTTTATAGGCGAAGGGGCATCGTCAGAAGTGGACCAAGGCGGCCACACACATAGGGGGCATGGCCTAGCCCTGGGCCGTGCCGCCCTGTTGTGTGGGCCCCTCGTGGCCCCACTCCATCTCCTCTTCGGTTCTCTGGAAGCTTCGGTATATTTCTGGATGTTTGGCTTTTGTTTCGTCCAATTCCGAGAATATTTCCTGTGTAACTTTTCTGAAACACAAAAACAGCAGAAAACAGGGAACTGGCACTGTGGCATCTCGTTAATAGGTTAGTTCCGGAAAATGCATAAAAACGCCACAAAGTGTAACGAAACACTAAGCAAATGGTGTAAAAATAAGCATGGAGCATCAAAAATTATAGATACGTTTGAGACGTATCAGCATCCCCAAGCTTAACTCCTGCTCGTCCTCGAGTAGGTAAGTGATAACAAAGAAATAATTTTTGAGGTGACATGCACCTACACAATCTTGATCATCTATGTAAGCGTTGTGCGCTGGGATCAAAAGAACTTAAAACATGGGCATGAAAGATATAATCTTGATAGAAGAAACTTAGCAACCATGTTGTAACATGAAAAAGAACACAAATGAAAGATCATGAAAATGAAACAATGAAAGTCAAAAGTGTGTTCAAATCGTATGGAAAAACATACAAATGGTATTCAGCTTATCCTTCATCAGAGAGCAAAACATAAATGCATAGGACACCTTCAAGTTTAAGAGGGCGACTAGATACAAATAATTTAAGAACAAGTGAAACCAACATCATGAATCAATCAATGAAAACTTTGCGACAATGCACATTATACTCAGAATGACAACTATGCTTTCTTAGACGGTGCATAAAGATAGAAGGTGGTGACTCAACATAAAAAGTAAAAGAAAGGCCCTTCGCAGAGGGAAGCAGTGATTAAACATGTGCTAGAGCTTTTCATTCGTAAAACAGAGATAAAAAATTGGGTTTTGAGAGCTGGTTGTTTCATGTCAACGACTGGCAATGGGGTCTTACTATCTTCCATAATAAACAAGTGAGAGCGGTTCCGAGTTCTTTGAAAATTTGGTACATTGGTGATCTTTTATAAAGCTTTAGCACTCCTCCCCACCTTTTTTCCTTTCTCAAACCATGGCTAACCAATTCCATCGGGTGCCCACCAACATTCACATGCCATGGAGGAGTGCCTTTTTTCTTTTTTAGAATTAGATTGCAATGGTCTGACCAGCTCTCATGCAAAATTAATGACGAGCAGATGAAGCTGCCTAGTCGAGGGGTACTTAATTTAATATGGAAGATAGCAATTCCGACCACTACGTCCCCATGAGCTAAAAACAGTGCCACAAAACGAGAAGTAGTTGAAAGTTTTGAAAGGTAGCACATGAAAATTTACTTGGAATGGCTTGCAAATACCATGCATAGGAATTTATAGTGGACTCATTGGCAAACTTGGTTTTTGGGAGTTGGATGCACGTGTAGAGCTCATACTCAGTACAAAATGAGGGCTAGCAAAAGACTGGGAGCGACCAACTAAGAGAGCAATAACGGCCATAATCATGCATAGCGATAAAACATCATTGAAAGAAGCATAAAGTTGTATCACAAGTCAAAAACCAAATGATCGTAGAGGCTATAGGTGACTTATTTTGTAGTCAACATGTGTAAGCATGTGCCAAGTTAACCCAAATAAAGCATCAAAGGAGAAAACTAAATAAATGCATCCATATAATAAAAACAACGCATGATTTTTTTCAAAGGCTCATTAAGCAATCTCGGTCATTTGAGACAAGTCATGCTACAGCAAAAATCACTAAGCATACTATCAAAACGCAATCAAGCATGGCATCCAAAAGTCTAAGCCGCAGTCAAAACAAGCTCCTTTTTGTACCACTTTTTTGCATAAAACTTTTTCTCTTTTGCAACATCATTCAAACCTTTTCGAAACAACTCTTTTAATGAAAACCAACATGGACCAGAGGTCAAAATACACCTTGCTAAAAAGATATAACAAGATCTGAATAAAAATCAAGGCGAAAATCGAAAGCTAAACGCAGTTCTAGAAAAAGAGAACACTCATTGAAACGATAAGAGTGAAAAACAGAGTGTTCTTGGCAAATGAAAAGCAAGGCAACTTCTCCAAAAGGAATTTGTTGGGGTCCAACCATTTATTGCAGCAAACAAAACTAAACAAAACTGAAAACTAAAAACAACTGACTCTCCAAGAAAAACGCATAATGCATGAAGCAATAAAAATATAGTGTGTTGAAAGGTGACCTGATTTTTGCCGATGAAGAAGGGGTGCCTCGGGGCATCCCCAAGCTTTGACGCTTGTACCTCTTGGATATTTCTTGGGGTGACATGGTCATCCCCAAGCTTGAGCTTTTGTCCATTCTGCAACTCATCTCATCATTCTCCAATCCCTACACTTGAAAACTTCCTTCATACAAAACTAAACACAATTCTATTAGCAACATTAGTGTAAGCATAACAATGAATCAACCCTTTTTGCTTCAGGTTTCAACTCAAAGGCACCACATATAAAGCATATACTACTGTAGCAACTTCCCCAAAAGTTCCGTGATCAAAAGAATTCAAAAAGAAAGCGATAAAGCGGCAAACACAAATATTGGCAGAAATCTGTCAAAACAGAACAGCTGACAAAGGTCGAATTGTTAGAGGGTTTTCTGTTGCTCAAATCAAAAAGTGTATAACTAATGAAAGTTTGGATATAACCTGGGGCATATGCACAAGAAATCAAAGGTCCAAAATATATACTGAAAATTTTCACGAATTTTTACGGTGCAGCACCGAAAACTGTTTCAGAACAGCAACATCCCCAAATCTTACCTCACTCAAATTAGAGGCTTCTCTTGACACAAAAATGAAATAAAAAGGATAAGGAGAGGTTATTACAGTAGTAATAACTTCCAAGACTTAAATAAAAGAAAAATAACTGAAAGTAAAAAATATTGGGTGATCTCCCAAGAGTGCTTTTCTTTAACGCCTTTGAGCTAGGCGCAGAAAGTGCGAATCAAGTAATATCAAAAGAATCATTAAGATCAACTGCAGAAGTCTTTTCAATAAGGCATTGTATTTCATCCACATAAGTTTTTGAAGACCCTTTGTGATCACGCTTTGGTTCACTCAAATCACTAAAAAGATTTTTGGGACAGATCCAATCAAAATTATTTTCAAAAGCTTCATACAATCCCAAGAGTTTGCTAGGTATTAGTATTTCGGTTCCCTCATTGTTTGTACTAACAACCTTTATATGTGAGCCAAGCTTATTAAAATGCTTAAGAACCTTCCTAGCTTCAATGACAACATCTCTAAATTCTATGCGCAAAGTTTCCAAGATAAAAGCTTTCTTTTCGGGGTCCTCAATATCATGAAGCTTAAGAAACATGTGTTGCATAAAAGGATTAAGGCTAGCAAACCTAGCTTCTAACATGTGAACTAAATAAGCAAAAGCAACTTCATAACTAGGAGCAAGCTCAGCCAAAGATTTTTGCTCAACATCTTTATGCATACTAATATGATTAAAGAACTCCTTGATGTTACTTTTCTCAATAATAGAACCACTACCAACTGAGAGGTCCTCCAAAACGTACTTAGGGAACAACATAATGAACTAAAAGTAAAGACATAACAACTATAAAGGAAACTAGTTTTTTGTGTGTTTTTTATAAAACGATGCAAGTAAAAATAAAGTAAAGCAAAACTTAAAACAAAGTAAAGGATGTGCGTGTGAAACTCCGCTTGCAGAAGTCTTCTTTTTCCCCGGCAACGGTGCCAGAAAATGTCTTGATTGCTATTGATGGCGCGGTAAATAACCGGCCAGTTGGGAAACCCCAAGAGAAGGTTTGATGAATATAGCAGTAAGTTTTTCCCTCAGTAAGAAACCAAGGTTATCAATCCAGTCGGAAAAAGCCAAATTCAAGAAGGTGATGCTTGCTAGCTTCGCGACAGCTCCGGACAATTTATAGGGCACCTCGTCCAAGCTTTGCTTTGCGAGCGGCAACGTGGAACCTGCACACAACACAACCAAATACTTTGTTCCCAACTTACGATGAGGTTGTCAATCTCACCGGTTTACTTGAAACAAAGGGTATGAGCGTATCGAGTGGAAAGCAATAGTAGTATGCGAGTAAAGTAAACAGTGCAAGTAAAGTAAACATGTGATATCAATATAATGGAAATAGGACCGGGGTCCACAGTTCACTAGTGGTGTCTCTCCATAAGATAAAATAACACATGCTGGGTAAACAAATTACAGTTGGGCAACTGATAGAATAAAGATAACGTGCATATGTCGAGAAGATCACTATGAGATTTACTCTGGGCATTACAACAAGATACATAGACTGCCATCCAACTGCATCTATGACTAATTATCCACTTGTGGCGAATCAATCTGAGAACTCCACAAGTATTAAGTTGCGAACAACAGATAACTGCATTAAGCAAAGTGTGTAATGTAAACAAAGCATATGCCCTTGAGCATATGAATGTTGTTTTCTCCATAGTGGCAACAACACATCTACAATCTTAGAGGTTTCTGTCACTCTCCCAGATTAAATAGAGGCATGAACCCAACTATCGAGCATAAATACCCCCTCTTGGAGTCACTAGTATCTACTCGGCCAAGATAGCTACTAACAACGGAGAGCATGCAAGATCATAAACAACATAGAGATAACATAAGATAATATTCAGCACATCAACTCAATCATAACACCAATATTCATCGGATCCCAACAAACACAACATGTAGAATTACATAACGGTGATCTCGATCATGTAAGGCAGCTCACGAGATCTAAAAATGAAGCACATGGTGGAGAAGACAACCATCTAGCTACTGCTATGGACCCATAGTCCAAGGTAGACTACTCACTCATCGCACCGGAGGCAAGCATGGCGATGAAGAAGACCTCTGGTGGCGATTCCCCTCTCCGGCAAGGTGCCGGGAAGATCTTCTGGACCCTCCCGATCTCGGGTCGACGACGGCGGCGGATCGCGATGTGTTTCTGGAAAAGTGATCGGGTGTTTAGGTTTTTCCCGTCGGGGGGTCTTTATAGGCGAAGGGGCATCGTCAGAAGTGGACCTAGGCGGCCACACACATAGGGGGCGCGGCCTAGCCCTGGGCCGCTGATCTGTTGAGATTATAGGGGGGTTTTTCTAGTCGTCTCCACAGGGATCAACACAAATGAGACTATTTCCTAATTTCCAGAAGCTAAGCAGAAAAGTGGGGTTTTTGGTGTTGTAAACAGAAAAGTAACAGGAGGTTTTGAGCAGGGAAGTTTTAACATAACAAGTTCAAGGATTTCTTGTTTGTCAGACAAGAAAGCATTGAACAAACTAGCAAATTTTAGACAGGGATATGTTTTTGGAACTAGGTGCAGAGACTAGTCTTACACCTACAGATCAAGCAAGTGCAACACAGTTTTCACAGTAGTCTTAGAGTTTACAATGGAGTGTGTCACTCAAACCATAGCAAAGGTCAAAGACAAGTTTCAAACTGCTTTACAACGCAAGATCAACACAACAGATCACAGAGCATGAGGGAAAGGAAGAGAGATTTGCTGTTTGTCACCGAAGGCTTGCCGTGGCAGAGAAAGTAGAAGAATTGCTGTCGCGGCAGAGGATGCAGAGGTTGAGGGAGAGCTAGGCCTTCAGATCCTTGGGGCTATGTTCATCCTGTGTTCTTGAGGTTCCTGAGAGAGTTCTTGGAGTTCTTGGTGGACGCCATGGATCCAGTCTTGTTACAACAGAGGAGAAGAGGGAAAAGGGTGGAAAAGTTTTTTGTGTTGGACTATGGAGGAGGAAGGTTTTGGTGGAGTGGTGGATGGATGGAGTGGCTGTGGATGCGAGGTGAGAGATGGATATGGTGGGAGTGAACCTGGACCTCTCCTTTTAAAGACTTTTTGTGGCATTCTTGCTGCGGCGTAGAGGAGTAGTGGGAAGTTGGTGGCGGCAGCGGCTTTTCTGCTTTTGCCGTTTTTCCTGTCTTCTTGTGCCATACCAGCCACTTTCTGCCGTGCTTGCTTTTCTTGCTCCTCAAGATGTACTCCTCCATTCCTGGTGGCTTGGTCTTTGGTTTGAATTACTCTGACTTGTAGATTTAAGTGCCTTGGCGCACTGATCTGTGACAAAGGATCAAATGATGTAAAATGTTGGTGCAACACTGGTAGAAATGAGGTAAAACAGATAAGTTTTATGGTTGCAAGGTTCAGATATATGTGTAAATCTTAGAGTGATCAAAACCCCCAGACCAAAACCTTTGCTTGTCCTCAAGTAAAGAATGGTGCATTGTACCAAACAAAATGTAACAGAGCATGTTGAGGGACATTGCTGACTCAATGCAGATAAATCTTGCAATTGCCAATTCAAAAACAAGTTTCACAAGAGAATTTGAGTATGTCTAGATCAAACAACATGGACACATGAGTATAAAGTAATTGACTCTGAAATTGAAAACTCAAGATCCAGTACATAGCCCAATATGTAATGCAAAATTAGTGCTTCACCTATTACAGTTCCCAGGAACATAATAGGCTAATGCATAGACAAGTTAGTCAGTTAGTAACTTAGCTTGATGGGTCAACTTAGTTAGTGCTTCACACACTATAATCCCAGGATCATAGGTGCTAGTGCTTTGGATATTTACAACAAGTTTTACTTAGCATCATCAGGTTAGTGCTTCACACACCACAATCCAGAGATCATGGTTGCTAATGCTAAACTTTTTCCTTCCTGTTAGTATGTTAGTGCTTCACAAATCACAATCCAGAGATCATGTTTGCTAATGCAAAAAAAATGCAACAGATGCAATTGGTTAGGGGCTAAGAAATGGATCATGAACTTCATTCTTAGGGCAATTAACAAATATACTGATGTTTCACAGGTTCTTTGAGTAGAGACATACAAAGGTTCTGATTTGAAACTTGGCTTTGAAAATAGGCATTTGCAAGAGTTATAAGCAGATTCAAAGCAAAGTTCTTCATAGCATGCAAAGTGATATTTTCAGGTTCAAGCAACAAAATTTGATTCGTTTCTTAACAGAGCACTTTCACACAAGATCAAACAATAGTATAGTATATTCTGATTCAGATTCTAACAAATGTGTGGAAATGGAAAGTGTTCACCTGATGGTTTTCCTGCTTCTCTGCCTTGTCAATCAACAGCAATCTTTCTCCTCATCCAAGTTATCACTGAAACAACAAAAAGAAACAAACACACAAGGCAAATACATAAAAAGGTGAAAGGGAAATATATGATACAAGGGATACCAGGTTTCCTCCTGGGAGAGAGCTTGTTTAAAGTCACTAGCTTGACTATAGCTTCATCATCACTAGTTTGCATGGGTAGAGGATGCATTGGAGCCATCCTCTGGTTCATCATCTTCTTCAACTTGGTTTTCAATCAAATCTCCAATCCTGTAGTGCTTCAACCTCTGGCCATTTACTTTGAATGTTCCCTCAGCTGAGCTATAAACCTCAAAGGCACCATGGCCGAGGTCTCTCTTGATCACACAAGGGCCAAACCATCTGGACTTGAACTTCCCAGAGAATAAGTGTAGCTTGGAATCATACACCAGCACTGACTGCCCTTCCTTGAATTCCCTTCTCAGAATGTGGGAGTCATGCCATTTCTTGGTCTTCTCCTTGTAAATCTTTGCACTTTCATAGGAATCATTCCTGAGCTCTTCAAGCTCACACAACTGCAGTTTCCTCATGTTTCCTGCTTTGCCAATGTCCAAGTTCAGCTTCCTGATTGCCCAATGCGCTCTGTGCTCCAATTTGACTGGCAGATGGCAAGCCTTGCCATAGATAATTCTGAAAGGTGACATGCCAATGGGTGTCTTGTATGCTGTCCTGTAAGCCCACAAAGTGTCGGGCAATTTCATTGACCAATCTCCTCTGGTCTTGGACACAACTTTCTCCAAGATTTGCTTGATTTCCCTGTTTGACAACTCCACTTGGCCATTGGCCTGCGGATGATAAGGAGTTGTCACTCTGTGATTCTTCACTCCATACTTGGTCAGAAGCTTCTCAAACTGGTCATTGTTGAAGTGAGCACCACCATCACTGATTACAACTCTTGGCACTCCAAATCTTGGGAAAATGACAGTCTTGAACATTCTACAAACTGCCTTGGCATCAGCATTAACAGTGGGAATGGCTTCAACCCATTTTGACACATAGTCAACAGCAACTAAAATATGCTTGTAGCCTTGAGAAGATGGCAAGGGTCCAACAAAATCAACTCCCCAAACATCAAACAATTCCACTTCCAAGATTCCTGTTTGGGGCATTTCATTTCTCTTTGACATCTTTCCTGCTCTTTGACAAGGATCACACTTCATTATGTACTCATGAACATCTCTGAACATACTTGGCCAAAAGAAGCCAGCTTGCAAAATCTTGGCTTGAGTCTTGAACACTCCAGCATGTCCTCCATACAATCCTGAATGGCATTGGAACATCACATCACTTTTTTCATCAGAGGGAACACACCTTCTCACAATGCCATCAGCACAATGTTTGTACAGAAAAGGTTCATCCCAATAGTAACTCTTGACATCATGGAGGAATTTTTTCTTTTGCTGGTAGGAGAGATCTGCTGGCACAATATCACAAGCTAGGAAGTTCACAAAGTCAGCATACCAAGGTGAAGTGGCACTGACTGCCATGAGCTGTTCTCCTGGCATCAAGTCTTGAATCTCTCTGTTTTCATCAATGTTGATTCTGGACAAGTGATCAGCAACTGAGTTCTCTGACCCTTTCTTGTCTCTAATTTCTATGTCAAACTCTTGGAGCAGAAGGATCCATCTGATGAGCCTTGGTTTAGCATCCTTTTTGCTCACTAAATATCTGATTGCTGCATGGTCTGTGTAGACAATGCACTTGTGTCCAACCAGGTATGGTCTAAACTTATCAAATGAGAACACAACAGCAAGCAGCTCCTTCTCTGTGGTGGTGTAATTGATCTGAGCATCATCCAAAGTCTTGCTTGCATTATGTATAACATGTACAGCTTTGTCTTTCCTCTGGCCAAGGACTGCTCCAACAGCAAAGTCACTTGCATCACACATAAGTTCAAATGGCAGTGTCCAGTCAGGAGGTTGAACAACAGGGGTTGTGATGAGAGCATCTTTCAATTGGTTGAATGCTTGCAAACAAGTGTCATCAAACACAAACTTCACTTCATGATTCAGGAGATTGGTGAGTGGCTTGGCAAGATAGGAGAAGTTCTTGATAAACCTCCTGTAGAAGCCAGCATGGCCCAGGAAGCTTTGAATTCCCTTCACATTTTCAGGAGGAGGTAGCTTGGCAATCACATCTACCTTTGCCTTGTCCACCTCAATTCCTCTAGCAGACACAAGGTGGCCCAACACAATGCCTTCAGAGACAAGGAAGTGACATTTTTCCCAGTTCAGAATCAAATTTTGCTCAGAGCATCTGTGAAGGACTAAGGTGAGGTTCTTCAAGCAGGCTTCGAAGTCTTTTCCATACACAGTGAAATCATCCATGAAAACTTCCATAATCTTCTCAATGTGATCAGAAAATATGGACATCATGCATCTCTGGAAGGTGCCTGGAGCATTGCAAAGGCCAAATGGTAGCCTTTTGTAAGCAAAGGTTCCATATGGGCAGGTGAATGTGGTCTTGTCTTGGTCAGAAGGGTGGATTGGAATCTGCAGAAATCCAGAGTAACCATCAAGGTAGCAGTAGTACTTCTGGCCAGCAAGTCTCTCTAGCATCTGGTCCATGAATGGCAGAGGGAAGTGATCTTTTCTTGTAGCTTTGTTCAATTTTCTGAAGTCATTCACCATCCTCCATCCTGTAACAGGTCTTGTGGTCATGAGCCTTCCTTCTTCATTTTCAACAACAGTGTAGCCACCTTTCTTGGGCACAATGTGGATAGGACTCACCCACTCACTGTCAGAGATGGGGTATATCATTCCAGCCTTTAACAATTTCAGAACTTCCTTCTTTACTACATCTTGCATAGCAGGGTTTAGTCTCCTCTGTCCTTCTCTTGTTGGCTTGCTGCCTTCTTCTAAGTGGATCCTGTGAGAACACACTTTCTCACTAATGCCAATGATGTCATCAATGGAATATCCAATGACATTCTTGTACAGCTTCAGAATAGACAGAAGACTTTCTTCTTGCTCACTTGAAAGGGCAGAACTAATAATCACAGGGTGTAACTTTTCCTTCTCCAAGAATGAGTATTTCAGATGGGAAGGCAATTCTTTGAGCTCCACAACAGAATGGTGAGCTAGATGAGCTGGTTCTCTTGCACTTGACACAGGTACAATTTCACAAATTTTCACTTCACAGAGCTGCTGTACATTGGTGGTTTCAGCAGTAACAAAGACTTGAGCTTCAGGCTCTTCTTGCTCAGGTTCTGGCAAAGTTTCTAGTACACTTCTTTCAACAACATCAATGGAATGGCAATGTTCAGGAACATTGGGTAAGTGAGTGGCATGTTTCATGCTGAATTCAGCTTGCTCTGATCCAAATTGTAATTTGAGGGTTCCACCTTTGACATCAATGATGGCACCAGCAGTTGCCAAGAATGGCCTGCCTAGAATCATTGATTCAGCATTGTCTTCCATCTCTAGCACAACAAAGTCCACAGGATATGCAAAGTTGCCAACTTGGACTGGCACATCTTCAAGGACTCCTACTGGTTTTCTCAAGGTTCTATCAGCAAGTTGAAGTGTCATTGGGGTAGGCTTCAACGTTCCCAGCTGCTGAATCTGGCTTGCAGCAGAGGGTAACACACTCACTGAGGAACCTAAGTCACAAAGGGCTGTGAAGGTTTTTCTTCCCACTAGACAGGGAATGCTGAAACTTCCAGGGTCTTGTAGCTTCTTGGGCATGTGGTTCAAGATCACAGCACTGCAATCTTCTGTCAAGGCTACTAACTCAGGGCTGTCCAAACTCCTCTTCCTTGTGATCAGATCTTTGAAAAACTTTGCATATAGGGGAATGTGCAACACTGCATCTAAGATGGGGATGGTGATTTGCACTTCCTTCATGGTCTCAAGGAATTTAGAGTATTGCTTCTCCTCCTTGGTCTTGTCCAATCTCTCTGGAAATGGCACTTTCATCAACAAAGGCTTCTCTGTTGGTTCTGTGGCAGAGATCTGTGCCTTGGCAGGGTTTTCTGTCTGGGCAGGCTGTCCTGTTGATTTTTCCTGCCTTGGCAGAACAATTTCTGGAGGTGTTTGTTGCTGCACGGTGGGTCTTCTCTGTGGAGCAACATAAGTGACATTTGGTGGGGTTTTGAGTAAGGGTTCAGTGTTCACCCCACTCCTAGTGGTGACTGCATCAATAACTTCAGTAGTGGAAAGGGCACCACACTGTTTTGGGTTTTTCTCTGCTTGGGCTGGCAGTTTTCCTTCAGCTTGTTTTCCAATGTTGTTGGTCTGGATTCCAGCAGTGAGTTGCTGCATAGTCTTGTAGAAAAGTTCAGATTGCATTTTCATAGTTTCTTGCATTCCACTGAACATTTCCTTCTGTAGCTTCATCATTTCTCTAAGCTCAGATTGGCTGCTACTGCTGGATGAAGTAGTTTGCTGATGTACTGGGTGGTGTTGTTGTTGTGGGTGTTGCACTTGACCTTGGGGTCTGAAATTTTGTTGTCCAGGCTGATGGTAACTCTGCTGGGATGCTTGGGCATAGTGCTGCTGCCCTGGTGCTGGGTAACTTTGCTGATTATTGCTCTTGTAAGAAAGGTTGGGGTGGTTTCTCCAAGAGGGGTTGTAACTTTGGGAATATGGCCCTTGATTCTGGGCATAGTTCACCTCTGATATCATGGCTTCAGGAGGTGCAGACAAGGTACATTCCATGAGAGAATGGCCTTCTTTTCCACAAATTGCACAGGTAGAAGTAACTTGGTTGACAGGAACCAAAGCTTGGCTGTTTCTTTCTGTCATGAGCTGGGCAAGCTGAGTTGTTAAACTCTCCAACTTGGCTTCCAAAGCATTCTGGCCACTTGACTGAATCTGCAGTTGATTGTTGGGGTGGACAGCTCTTTCATTTGTCCAGGAGAAGTTGTGTGATGCCATGCTCTCAATCAACTCAGTAGCTTCATCAAGGGTCTTGTTCATGATTCCACCTCCAGCAGCTGAGTCAACAAATGATCTGGTTTGCTCTGTCAAACCCTTGTAGAAGGTTTGCAAGATGAGCCATTGCTCCTGGCCATGGTTGGGACACATCCTGATGAGACCTTGGTATCTCTGCCAAGTATCATACAGGCTTTCTCCTTCATATTGCACAAATCTTGTTATCTTGTCTCTGCACTCAGCTGCTTTGGTTGGAGGGAAATATCTCTCAAAGAAGGCTTGAAGAACATGTTCCCATGTGTCTCTGCAGTGAATAGGAAGAGAGTGGAACCAAACTTTTGCAAGTCCAGACAGTGAGAAGGGAAACAATTGCATCCTGATGGCTTCAGGAGGAACACCATTGTGCTTCAAAGTGTTGCAGTACTCCAGAAAGTTTCTGATATGCTCATGGGGGCTCTCCAAAGCAGAACCTTTGAAGGGATTATGTTGCACCATATTGATCAGAGCTGGCTTGATTTCCCAGTTGTTTGCTTGTATTGCAGTCATAATCACATCTGCATTGTTGATCTGGTCCTTGGGAATCCACAAATCTCTCAACTTCTTATCACCCATGCTGAAATCTGAGGATGACAATTCCAAATCTGAGACAGAGGTTTCCAAATCTTCAGCAGAAACTTCAGAAGCTGCTCTCTTTCTTGCAAACAAAGTCCTCTCTGGCTCAGGATCAAATGGGGCTAGTGGAGAATCTTCAGAGGACTGCATCAACTGAATTCCCACGGAGATTAGATGAAAACATTGTTCTACACACAATTACAGACAAGAACTTGATCAAGGGTTAGTGAACTAAATCCCCTAATAAAAGTTCTAAGCTTGATCACAGACAAGTCATTAAAACAGACAATCAAAGATTGCAAATTGGAACAAGTATTTACACAGCTTAGTCTACTGTAATCTAAGGAAACAATCAAAAGTTGATCCCCGGCAACGGCGCCAATTTTGATCTGTTGAGATTATAGGGGGGTTTTTCTAGTCGTCTCCATAGGGATCAACACAAATGAGACTATTTCCTAATTTCCAGAAGCTAAGCAGAAAAGTGGGGTTTTTGGTGTTGTAAACAGAAAAGTAACAGGAGGTTTTGAGCAGGGAAGTTTTAACATAACAAGTTCAAGGATTTCTTGTTTGTCAGACAAGAAAGCATTGAACAAACTAGCAAATTTTAGACAGGGATATGTTTTTGGAACTAGGTGCAGAGACTAGTCTTACACCTACAGATCAAGCAAGTGCAACACAGTTTTCACAGTAGTCTTAGAGTTTACAATGGAGTGTGTCACTCAAACCATAGCAAAGGTCAAAGACAAGTTTCAAACTGCTTTACAACGCAAGATCAACACAACAGATCACAGAGCATGAGGGAAAGGAAGAGAGATTAGCTGTTTGTCACCGAAGGCTTGCCGTGGCAGAGAAAGTAGAAGAATTGCTGTCGCGGCAGAGGATGCAGAGGTTGAGGGAGAGCTGGGCCTTCAGATCCTTGGGGCTATGTTCATCCTGTGTTCTTGAGGTTCCTGAGGGAGTTCTTGGAGTTCTTGGTGGACGCCATGGATCCAGTCTTGTTACAACAGAGGAGAAGAGGGAAAAGGGTGGAAAAGTTTTTTGTGTTGGACTATGGAGGAGGAAGGTTTTGGTGGAGTGGTGGATGGATGGAGTGGCTGTGGATGCGAGGTGAGAGATGGATATGGTGGGAGTGAACCTGGACCTCTCCTTTTAAAGACTATTTGTGGCATTCTTGCTGCGGCGTAGAGGAGTAGTGGGAAGTTGGTGGCGGCAGCGGCTTTTCTGCTTTTGCCGTTTTTCCTGTCTTCTTGTGCCGTACCAGCCACTTTCTGCCGTGCTTGCTTTTCTTGCTCCTCAAGATGTACTCCTCCATTCCTGGTGGCTTGGTCTTTGGTTTGAATTACTCTGACTTGTAGATTTAAGTGCCTTGGCGCACTGATCTGTGACAAAGGATCAAATGATGTAAAATGTTGGTGCAACACTGGTAGAAATGAGGTAAAACAGACAAGTTTTATGGTTGCAAGGTTCAGATATATGTGTAAATCTTAGAGTGATCAGCCGCGCCGCCCTGTTGTGTGGGCCCCTCGTGGCCCCACTCCGTCTCCTCTTCGGTTCTCTGGAAGCTTCGGTGAATTTCTGGATGTTTGGCTTTTGTTTCGTCCAATTCCGAGAATATTTCCTGTGTAACTTTTCTGAAACACAAAACAGCAGAAAACAGGGAACTGGCACCGTGGCATCTCGTTAATAGGTTAGTTTCGGAAAATGCATAAAAACACCACGAAGTGTAACGAAACACTAAGCAAATGGTGTAAAAACAAGCATGGAGCATCAAAAATTATAGATACGTTTGAGACGTATCAATCATCCCAAAGAAAAAACACCGATGTAAGTCGCGTCTGTATTGATTACACGTCCCTCATTAAACACTGTCCAAAGGATCCCTTCCCACTACCCCGCATAGACCAAGTAATTGATTCTACTGCGGGTTGTTCAAGGCTTTCCTTCTTGGACGCATATTCGTGTTACAACCAGATCAAGTTAAAGGCCGAAGATGAAGAAAAAACATCATTCATTACACCATATGGCGTATACTGCTACTATGTCATGCCTTTTGGCTTGAAAAATGTAGGTTCCACTTACCAACGGATGATGCAAGACTGCTTTGGAAACCAAATAGGTCACAATATACAAGTATACATTGATGACATGGTAATCACCACAAGAAAGGAGGAAACACTGATCGACGACCTACGAGAAACCTTCGACAACTTGAAAAGGTACAAATTAAAACTAAACCCGACTAAATGTTCCTTTGGTGTCCTAGCAGAGCAACTCCTCGGATTTCTAGTATCAGCAAGAGGGATCGAGGCCAATCCAGAAAAAATTCAAGCAATATTAACAATGGAAAAGCCAACGAAACTACATTAGATAGAACAACTAGCAGGACGGGTCGCAACGCTTAGTCGATTTGTAGCTCGGCTGGGTGAAAAAGCTCCCGTTCTACGCACTCATGAAAAAGTTAGACAAAAAGTTTGAATGGACAGACGAAGTTGATCAGGCATTTGCCCATCTGAAGAAAGTGCTCTCCACGCCACCAGTACTGGTCGCACCCAATGAAAAGGAATCATTACTACTATACATTGCAGCCACGCAACAGGTAGTAAGCATGATACTAGTAGTTGAGCGCAATGAGGAAGGGAAAGCACACATAGTTTAGTGACTGGTGTACTTCTTAAGTGAGGTACTTTCACCATAAGAGCAGCGGTACCCGCACTAGGAGAAACTTGTGTACAACATTTTCATGACAGCATGAAAACTGCGACACTACTTTGCGGTTCACCCAATTATAGTGTTGAATGAGGCACCCTTGTCAAACATATTGAATAATCCAGAAGCAACAGGGCACATCTCCTTGTGGGGAATCGAAATCTCCCCCTAGATATCACGTACGAGAAAAGAAAGGCCATCAAATCGCAAATCTTGCCAGATTTCACCGCAAAGTGTCTAGAGTTGCAGAACACAGGACCACCCAACTTATCGAGTGTATGTACAATGTACTTCGACGGGTCCAAAAGAGTCGAATGAGCAGGAGCAGGAGTAGTACTGATATCACCACAAGGAGATAAACTAAAATATATGTTGCGGATGAGCTTCCCGTAAGCATCAAACAATGAAGCCGAATATGAGGCCCTGTTGCACGGCACGAGGATGGCCAAAGCTTGCGGTGCAACTCGCCTAAGAATTTTTGGCGACTCCAATCTGGTGGTACAACAAGTAATGAATCATTGCGACACTTTAAGTGACAACATGACAGCATACAAAAAAAACATGACAGCATACAAGAACTTGTATTATTACCTGGAAGGAACATGTGATGGATGCGAAGTGTCACATGTCAGCAGAGCAAGTAACGAAGAGGCTGATACTTTGGCAAACATCGGGTCCCAGTGTCTGCCAATGCCACCAGGAGTTTTTTGGGAAGAAATAGTCGAGCGATCAATTCAAGGCACCAAACCTTCGGGTACTAAAAAAACACCACAATCAGCAGCAGGCTCAGGGACTGATACTATAACACAAGATGATGGCCCTGAATAAGAGGAGGTCATGATGGTCGAAGTAACCTGGATGCAACCATATTTGGCATATATGTTAAATAAAACATTACCGAAAGATGAAGTCAAAGCACAGAGAATTATGCGATGATCCAAAGCCTTCGTTGTGGTTGAAGGAGCATTGTATAAAGAAACATATCTGGAGTTTTGCAAAGGTGCGATACACTTCAGGAAGGGTAAGTCATATTGCATGACATCCATGCAGGAGTACACGGTCATCATGCTAGTAGTAGAGCTATAGCAGCCAAAGCCTTCCGACCAGGGTTTTAATGCTTGATAGCAGTCAAAGTTGCAAAAGACATCGTGTGGCGATGTGACGCTTGTCAATGATTTGCATCTAGACCTCACGCTCCGGCAGCCAAACTCCAGCCAATACCCCTATCCTGGCCGTTCGCACAATGGGGCTTCGATATGGTGGGAAAATTGCATAAATCCTGGCCAGGTGGGCATGTCTATATGCTGGTCGCAGTTGAAAATTTCACCAAGTGGATAGAAGCAGCTACAGTAACAACCCAAGATTCCACATCAACAATCAACTTCATCAAGTTGATAGTATTCCGCTTCGGGGTACCACACAACATCATTACAGACAATGGGACAAACATCACGTCCAAGGAGTTCAAAAACTACTACCGTGATCAATTTCGCCTCCGTCGCACACCCGTAGACAAACGGGCAAGTCGAAAAGGCCAATGGTTTAATATTCAATGGTATAAAAAAGAGGTTGCTAACACCACTCGAGAAAGCCAAACACGCTTTGGTAGATGAGTTACCCTCCGTGCTCTGGAGTCTAAGAACCACTCCAAATGCAGGAACACGGGAGACACCATTATTTCTGGTCCATGGCGCAGAAGCCATGCTTCCATTCAAAATAACTCACGAGGCTCCACGAATTTCGACTTACAGTGAAACTACTTCAAATGAAGCACTTCTAGATGACTGTTGGTGGATTTCGTGTTGCAAGAACATGGGTACCACACAAAGGACCCAAAGGTATCGAACGCAGGGGTGAAAGGACACAGATGTCGCCTAGAGGGGGGGGGTGAATAGGCGATATCAAATTTTACTAATGGCTTGAACAAAAGCGGAATTAAACTAGCGTTTATTTTGTCAAGCACATAAAACCTAAATAAACTACCTAAATAAACTAGGCTCACCTATGTGCACCAACAACTTATGCTAAGCAATACAAGTAACAAGGTGATAGCAAGATATATGACTTCAAGCACGAAGGCTATCACAATGTAAAGTGCATAAGTAAAGAGCTCGGGTATAGAAATAACCGAGGCACGCGGAGACGATGATGTATTCCCGAGTTCCTCCCTTGAAAGGGAGTACGTCTCGTTGGAGGGGTGTGGTATCGCCACAAAGGCCTAACCAACGCCACAAAGGCCTCACCCTATTCTCCGGTGTGAGCTTGCGCCACAAAGGCCTAGCTCACTCTTCCACTAAGGGGTTCCTCAAGGCGGAACCGGGCCTTTACACAAAGCTTGGGGCACGCATCCACAACTTAATTGGTGGCTCCCAAGAATAGCCACCAAGGCACCACAAAGCCACAAAGCCGTCTAGGGTTCCAAGAACCCAAGAGTAATAAGCTCACAAACTTTCACTTACTCGAATCTCCGGGGAGAACTCAAACCGATGCAACTTATGCAATGGCAAGAGCACACAAGGTGCTCAAATCCTTCTCACTCAAATCCTACCAAAGCAACTAATGCTATGGAGAGATATGAGAGGAAGAACAAAGGAAATCCACAAAGAACTCCAAGATCTAGATTGACTATGTTCCCCTCACTTAGAGGAGAGATGGATTGGTAGAAATATAGATCTAGATCTCCTCTTCCTTTTCCCTCAAAAATATCCAAGAATCATGGGAGGAATGGAGGAGGAAGGGCAAGCTTGCAAAGTCAACAATGGAGGAAAGAGAGGCCCAAAACGTGTGCAGCCCAAGGTGGAAGAAGGGGTATTTATACCCCCCCACGAAATATGGCCGTTGCAGACTTGGAGGGGCGGATTATCCGGCCAAAATATGGCCGGAATATCCGGCCCCCAGGCCGGATTATCCGCCCCTATACTGGGTGACGCCGACTCTGGTCCTTAGCAGAAATTCCGAAACGAAATTTTCGCCCCCAGGCCGGATAATCCGCCCCCCTTGGCCGGAATATCCGCCCCCTTACTGGGTGACGCCGAGCAGAAATTGCAATACGAAAACGGTGATAACTTTTTCATCCGGACTCCGTTTTCGATGATCTTGGGCTCGTTGGAATCACCACAACGAGCTCTACAACTTCATCCATAGAAAAATCATAGTCCAACAAGGGAGTATAAAACCAAATGATGAAAGGTTTGACCTCTCTTTGAAGGCAAACCGGTAAAACCTCCAAACATCAAAAACGCAATAAGAGCTTCATGCGAAATCCGTTTTTGATGAGCTAGAGCTTGTCATGGAAATAACCACAAGCTCTAGAACCTCACATGGATAAAACTCAAATAAGAACCAAGAAAGAAGATGCCAAGTATGCAAAGGTTTGAGCTCTCTCCGAACGATACAATTAAGTTACTCACTCGAGAGCCCCTCTTGATAGTACGGCTACCGATCCTATAACCCGGTCTCACAACTAACACCAGGAGACCGGTAAGAAAGAAACCCTAACACTATCATACCTTTGCCTTGAGCATTCCACTTGAGGTGGATAATGACGATCTTGATCTTCTCAAGTTGGACCACCTTTCTTGATTGAGCTTGCTTGGTGAAGTTTTGCAGATTGCTCCCCCATACTCCACTATGGAAGAGACTCTCTTTAAGCATATCTTCACATATCCATAAACACAATATAGATGGCAAGCTTCAAGCATATGTTCTCTTCTAGTTGCTCATCTTGAACTTGCGCTTTGACTTGATCAATCCTCGAATCAATTCTTCTTTCTCCATAATGATGGTGTCTTGAGGATACACATGAAAGCTCACTCAATCTTATTCTTCAAGACACACTTGATATAAGCTCAAATCCCTTAAGACCAATCTTTGGATCACTCCTTGAATAACACCGTGGTCAACACATAATCTTCTTCTTACAACCTTGACTCCAACAAATGGTTCAAGCATTGTCTATGGACAAGTCCTACACATATAACTCAATGCAACCATTAGTCCATAGGGATTGTCATTAATTACCAAAACCACACATGGGGCTCGATATGATCTTTCAAGGGGGCTGTACGCATGAAATTGATACGTCTCAAACGTATCTATAATTTTTGATGCTCCATGCTTGTTCTTACACCATTTGCTTAGTGTTTTGTTACACTTCGTGGCGTTTTTATGCATTTTCCGGGACTAACCTATTAACAAGATGCCACAGTGCCAGTTCCCTGTTTTCTGCTGTTTTTGTGTTTCAAAAAAGTTACACAGGAAATATTCTCGGAATTGGACGAAACAAAAGCCGAACATCCTAATATTTACCGAAGCTTCCAGAAGTCCGAAGAGAAGACGGAGGGGGGCCACAGGGCGGCGCGGCCAGTCCCTGGCCCGCGCCCCCTATGAGTGAGGCCACCCTGGTCCACCTTTGACGCTGCCCCTTCGCCTATAAAGACCCCCCAACGGGAAAAACCTAAACACCTGATCAATTTTCTAGAAACACATCGTGATCCGCCGCTGTCGTCGACCCGAGATCTGGAGGGTCCAGAATCTCTTCTCGGCACCCTGCCGGAGAGGGGAATCACCATCGGAGCTCTTCTTCATCGCCATGCTTGCCTCCGGCGCGATGAGTGAGTAGTCTACCTTGGACTATGGGTCCATAGCAGTAGCTAGATGGTTGTCTTCTCCACCATGTGCTTCATATTTAGATCTCGTGAGCTACCTTACATGATCGAGATCATCTTTGTGTAATTCTACATGTTGTGTTTGTTGGGATCCGATGAATATTGGTGTTATGTTAAGTTGATGAGCTGAATATTATCCTATGTTATCTCTATGTTGTTTATGATCTTGCATGCTCTCCGTTGTTAGTAGCTATCTTGGCCAAATAGATACTAGTGACTCCAAGAGGGGGTATTTATGCTCGATAGTTGGGTTCATGCCTCTATTTAATCTGGGGGAGTGACAGAAACCTCTAAGGTTGTAGATGTGTTGTTGCCACTAGAGAGAAAACAACATTCTTGTGTCCAAGGACATTCGTTTTGTTTACATTACACACTTTGCTTAATGCAGTTATCTATTGTTTGCAACTTAATACTCGTGGGGTGTTCGGACGATATCCCTGTGAGTGGATTATTAGTCATAGTTGCAGTTGGATGGCGGTCTATGTATTTTGTTGTAATGCCCAGAGTAAATCTCATAGTGATCCTCGTGACATATGCACGTTATCTTTATTCTATCAATTGCCCAACTGTAATTTATTTACCCAGCATGTTGTTATTTATCTTATGGAGAGACACCACTAGTGAACTGTGGACCCCGGTCCAATTTCCTTTACATTGTTACACCGTTTTACTTTTACTCGCACTGTTTACTTTCTCGCATACTACTATTGTTTTCCACTCGATACGCTCATACCTTTGTTTACAGCAAACCGGTGAGATTGACAACCTCATCATAAGTTGGGAGCAAAGTTCTTGGTTGTGTTGTGTGCAGGTTCCACGTTGTTGCTGGTGAAAAGCAAAGCCCTGGACGAGGCGCCTTATAAGTTGTCCGGAGCTGTCGCGAAGCTAGCAGGCATCACCTTCTGAAGTTTGGCTTTTTCCTACTGGTTCGATAAACCTCGGTTTCTTACTGAGGGAAAACTTGCTACTGTGCTCATCATACCTTCCTCTTGGGGATCCCAACTGGCTGGTTAACTGCCCGCATCAAGCTAATTTTCTGGCGCCGTTGTCGGGGAAAAAGAAGACTTCTGCAAGGGGAGTTTCGCACGCACATCCTTTACTTTGTTTTAGTTTTGCTTTACTTTATTTTTGCTTGCATCATTTTATCAAAAATACAAAAAATTAGTTTCCTTTATAGTTGCTTTTAGTTTTGCTAGAATGGGTACTCATGAGAATACCAAGTTGTGTGATTTTAATAGCACTAATAATAGTGATTTTATCTGCACTCCTATTGTGCCACCTGCTCCTGCTGCCAATTTTTATGAGATTAAACCTGCTTTATTGAACCTTGTTATGAAAGAGCAGTTTACTGGTGCTAGTACTAATGATGCTGCAGCTCATTTCAACAATTTTGTTGAGCTATGTGAGATGCAGAAATATAAGGATGTAGAAGGTGATATTATTAAGCTTAAGTTGTTTCCTTTTTCTTTTAGAGGAAAAGCTAAGGATTGGTTGCTATCTTTGCTTAGAAATAGTTGATTCTTGGGCTAAGTGTAAGGATGCTTTTATTGGGAAATACTATGCTCCTGCTAAGATTATAGCTTTGCGTAGCGATATCATGAAGTTTAGACAGTTTGATAATGAACATGTTACTCAAGCTTGGGAAAGAATGAAATCTATGATAAAGAATTGCCCTACTCATGGACTGACTACTTGGATGATTGTCCAAACTTTTTATGTAGGACTGAATTTTTCTTCAAGAAACCTATTGGATTCAGCAGCTGGAGGCACTTTTATGTCCCTTACCTTGGGCGCCGCAACCAAACTTCTTGACAATATGATGGTAAATTATTCTGAGTGGCACACCGAGAGAGCTCCACAAGGTAAGAAGGTAAATTCTGTTGAGGAAACCTCTTCCTTGAGTGATAAGATTGATGCTATTGCTTATGCTTTTTAATGATAGAACTCATGTTGATCCTAATAATGTTCCTCTAGCCTCTTTGGTTGCTCAAGAAGAGCATGTTGATGTAAACTTCATTAGAAATAATAATTTTAACAACAATGCTTATAGGAACAATTTTGCTAGTAACAATTATAGGCCGTATCCTTCTAATGGTGATAATAGCTATCTTGGTAGACCTAAAATGCCTAGTGAAGAAAGGATTTTAGAACTTGAAAAGGCTACCAAGAATTTTATGCAGGTGCAATATGAGCAGAACAGGGCTTTCACCAAGACCATGGAGGAGCAATCAGCTCTGTTGAGGACTATTAGTCATCAACTTGAAAATTTAAACAAGGCTATTCCTGAGTTGCAAGCTAAGGTTTCCAAAGATGAAACCGATATTTCATCTTTGTCTAATGTGCAATCTTCTCTGATTAACAGAATGTCCGCTAAGCCTGATCCTTTTGCCACTGCTAATGCTATCCAAGTTAGAATTGATGAAAATGTTAGGATGTTAGCAGAATTGCATGCCAGGTGGGAAAGAGAAGATGAGATGGCTAGAAAGATGAAGGTATGTACCATTACTACCTCTAATGATGTTATTCCAAATGCTAGCAATCCCCTTACTTTGATTGGTGTAGAGAAAACTCCTACTCCTTGTGTTAAAAAGCCCAAAACTGCAAAAAAAAATTCTCAAAAGAGTGCTGAAATTTTTCGGAGTGTAGGAGATGATAGCTCTATTTCCTTTAATGATTTTGATGTTGATGGCTGCAATATATCTGAAGTTATTTTGTTCTTGCAAAAGCTTGCTTTGAGTCCCAATGCTAGTTCTATAAATGTTGCTTTTACTAAGCATATTACCAATGCTCTCATGAAAATTAGGGATGAAAAGTTGAAGCCAAAAAGTTTCTATTCCTAAGAAGTTAGAAGATGGTTGAGAACCCATCATTGATATGCATGTTAATGGTTTTGATTGCCATGCTTTATGTGATCTAGGTGCTAGTATTTCTATTACACCTAGAAAAATTTATGACATGCTTGATTTACCACCGCTTGAAAAGTGTTATTATGATGTTCCTATTGCTGATGTTGCTAAGAAGAAACCTTTTGGAAGGATTAATGATGTTATTATTATGGTTAACAATAACCTTGTTCCCATTGATTTTCTTGTTATAGATGTTGAATGCAATGCTTCATGTCCTATTATTTTGGGAAGATCCTTTCTTCGAACTGTAGGTGCCATCATTGATATGAGGGAAGGCACCATCAAATATAAATTCCCACTCAAGAAAGGTATGGAACACTTCCCTAGGAAGAGGAATAAATTAATTTTTGACTCTATTCTGAGAGCAAATTATGAACTTGATGCTTCATCACTTGATATTACTTGATTCGCACTTTCTGCGCCTAGCTCAAGGGCGTTAAAGAAAAGCACTCTTGGGAGATAACCCATTGTTTTACTTTCAGTTCTTTTTCTTTTATTTGAGTCTTGGAAGTTATTACTACTGTAATAACCACTCCTTATCCTTTTTATTTTGTTGTTGTGCCAAGAGAAACCTCTAATTTGAGTGAGGTAAGATTTGGGGATGTTGCTGTCCTGAAACAGATTTCAGTGCTGCACCGTAAAAATTCGTGAAAATTCTCAGAATATCTTTTTGACCTGTGATTTCTTGTGAATATGCCCCAGGTTATATCCAAACTTTAATTAGTTTTACACTTTTTGATTTGAGCAACAGAAAACCCTCGAAAAATTCGACATTTGTCAGCTGTTCTGTTTTGACAGATTTTTGCCATTATTTGTGTTTGCCTCTCGATCGCTTTCTTTTTCAGTTCTTTTGATCACGGAACTTTTGGGGAAGTTGCTACAGTAGTATATGCTTTATATGTGGTGGTTTTGGGTTGAAATCTGAAACAAAAAAGGGGTTGATTCATTATTATGCTTACACTAATATTGCTAATAGAATTGTGTTGAGTTTTGTATGAAGGAAGTTTTCAAGTGTAGGGATTGAAGAATGATGAGATGAGTTGAAGAATGGACAAAAGCTCAAGCTTGGGGATGCCCATGTCACCCCAAGAAATATCCAAGAGGTACAAGCGTCAAAACTTGGGGATGCCCCCGAGGAATCCCTTCTTCATCGGCGAAAATCGGGTCACCTTTCAACACACTATATTTTTATTGCTTCATGCACTATGCATTTTTTTGGAGCGTCTTTAGTTTTCAGTTTTGTTTAGTTTTTTTTGCTGCAATAAATGGTTGGACCCCAACAAATTTCTTTTGGAGAAGTTGCCTTGCTTTTCATTTGCCAATAACACTCTGTTTTTCACTCTTATCGTTCAACGAGTGTTCTCTTTTTCTAGAACTGTGTTTAGCTTTCATTTTTCACCTTGATTTTTGTTCAGATCTTGTTTTATCTTTATATCAAGGTGTATTTTGACCTCTGGTCCATGTTGGTTTTCATCAAAAGAGTTGTTTTAAAAAGGTTTGAATGGTGTTGGAAAAGAGAAAAAAATTCATGCAAAAAAGTGGTACAAAAAGGAGCTTGTTTAGACTGCGTCTTAGACTTTTTCGTGTCGTGCTTGATGTCATTTTGATAGTATGCTTAGTGGTTTTTCTGTAGCATGACTTGTCTCAAATGACTGAGATTGCTTAATGAGCCTTTGAAAAAATCATGTGTTGTTTTTATTATTTGGAAGCATTAATTTGGTTTTCTCCTTGATGCTTTATTTGGGTTGACTTGGCGCATGCTCAAAACATGTTTGACTCATACAAAGTCGCCATAAGCCTCTATGATCATTTAGTTTTTGACTTTTGATGCTATTTTATGCTTCTCTTAATGATGTTTTGTCGCTATGCATGATTATGGCCGTTATTGCTCTCTTAGTTGGTCGCTCCCAGTCTTTTGCTAGCCCTCATTTTATACTGAGTATGAGCTCTACTCGTGCATCCAACTCCTAAAAACCAAGTTATTCCAATGTGTCCACCATACATACTTATTAGCAATTTCCTATTCCAAAGTACATTTGACTTGCTTTTATCTATCCTTCAAATTAAACTTTTTTGGTGTTATACAAAAATTGGTCAGTAAAGCTCTCACGAACCTGATGGCACACTTTACTTTTCTCGTTCTTAAAAATTTGACATTGTGGCTCTCTTATGTTGAGTTGTAAGTTGGAAATTAGCCAAACCATGCCGTCATGGGGTAAGCTTTCAACATTGCACTTCTTATTTGAGTTGATATCGTGATCTTTTGTTTATGGATACTCGCGATATGAAATAAGTTAGGAATCTTGCGGGATCATGGAGTTTGTATACGTGTTAGAGAAACGTCTGGGCCGCTAATCTAAGCCATGCATAATTCATTGTGGAAATTTACAGCATGCCCATAGTGAACATTCAACGACGCATCTCAAAATAAAAAGCTATACCAATGGTAAATAAAAGAGATGCTGAGGTGTTCATTGTCTGTTTGTCCTGTCATTTTGATGTGGGCTTGTTCCATGTCATCGGGCACGGAGGGACCCCGTTGGCGATTCTCGATGATACGTGTATACTTACAATGATAAGAGCTTGCTTGGAACTCTAAGTCGAGTAGCATGAGGTTTGGGTATTCATACTTCACGGGACACGAGGTTTTCAACTTATGATTTGTCAAGTATATGCTTCATAATTGTACTCGCATTAACTTTAACCATTCAAGATGCCTATGATGGGGGCAATGAGAGCTCAAAGCTAGTAAGTACCATAATTTTTAAAGGTTTATAAAACTTGCAATCACTACTTCCCTCTGCGAAGGGCCCTTCTTTTACTTTTATGTTGAGTCTCCACCTTCTATCTTTATGCACCGTCTAAGAGAGCATAGTTGTCATTCTGAGTTTAATGTGCATAGTCCCAAAGTTTATCATTGATTGATTCATGATTTTGGTTTCACTTGTTCTTAAATTATTTGTATCTAGTCGCCCTCTTAAACTTGAAGGTGTCCTATGCATTGATGTTTTGCTATTCCATAAAGGACAAGATGAAAACCATTTGCTATGTGTTTTTCCATATGATATGAACACACGTTTGACTTTTATTGTTTCATTTTCATGATCTTTCGTTTGTGTTCTTTTTCATATTATAACATGGTTGCTAAGTTTCTTCTATCAAGATTATGTCTTTCATGCCCATGTTTTAAGTTCTTTTGATCCCAGCGCTCAATGCTTTACATAGATGATCAAGATTGTGTTGGTGCATGTCACCTCAAAAAAATTTCTTTGTTATCACTTACCTACTCGAGGACGAGTAGGAGTTAAGCTCGGGGATGCTTGATACGTCTCAAACGTATCTATAATTTTTGATGCTACATGCTTATTCTTACACCATTTGCTTAGTATTTTGTTACACTTCATGGCGTTTTTATGCATTTTCCGGGACTAACCTATTAACAAGATGCCACAGTGCCAGTTCCATGTTTTCTGCTGTTTTTGTATTTCACAAAAGTTACACAGGAAATATTCTCGGAATTGGACGAAACAAAAGCCGAACATCCAAATATTTACCGAAACTTCCAGAATTCCAAAGAGGAGATGGAGGGGGGCCACAGGCGGCCACACCATAGGGCGGCGCGACCAGTCCCTGGCCCGCGCCCCTATGGGTGAGGCCACCCTGGCCCACCTCTGATGCTGCCCCTTCGCCTATAAAGACCCCCCGACAGGAAAACCTAAACACCCGATCAATTTTCCAGAAACACATCGTGATCCACCGCCGTCGTTGACCTGAGATCGGGAGGGTCCAGAAGCTCTTCCCGGCACCCTGCCGGAGAGGGGAATCTCCACCGGAGGTCTTCTTCATCGCCATGCTTGCCTCCGGCGCGATGAGTGAGTAGTCTACCTTGGACTATGGGTCCATAGCAGTAGCTAGATGGTTGTCTTCTCCACCATGTGCTTCATGTTTAGATCTCGTGAGCTGCCTTACATGATCGAGATCATCTTTGTGTAATTCTACATATTGTGTTTGTTGGGATCCGATGAATATTGGTGTTATGTTAAGTTGATGTGCTGAATATTATCCTATGTTATCTCTATGTTATTTATGATCTTGCATGCTCTCCGTTGTTAGTAGCTATCTTGGCCAAGTAGATACTAGTGACTCCAAGAGGGGGTATTTATGCTCGATAGTTGGGTTCATGCCTCTATTTAATCTGGGGGAGTGACAGAAACCTCTAAGGTTGTAGATGTGCTGTTGCCACTAGGGAGAAAACAACATTTTTGTGTCCAAGGACATTCGTTTTGTTTACATTACACACTTTTCTTAATGCAGTTATCTGTTGTTCGCAACTTAATACTCATGGGGTGTTCGGACGATATCCCCGTGAGTGGATTATTAGTCATAGATGCAGTTGGATGGTGGTCTATGTATTTTGTTGTAATGCCCAGAGTAAATCTCATAGTGATCCTCGTGACATATGTACGTTATCTTTATTCTATCAATTGTCCAACTGTAATTTGTTTACCTAGCATGTTGTTATTTATCTTATGGAGAGACACCACTAGTGAACTGTGGACCCCGGTCCAATTTCCTTTACATTGTTACACCGTTTTACTTTTACTCGCACTGTTTACTTTCTCGCATACTACTATTGTTTTCCACTCGATACGCTCATACCTTTGTTTACAGCAAACCGGTGAGATTGACAACCTCATCGTAAGTTGGGAGCAAAGTTCTTGGTTGTGTTGTGTGCAGGTTCCACGTTGTTGCTGGTGCAAAGCAAAGCCCTGGACGAGGCGCCTTATAAATTGTCCGGAGCTGTCGCGAAGCTAGCAGGCATCACCTTCTGAAGTTTGGCTTTTTCCTACTGGTTCGATAAACCTCGGTTTCTTACTAAGGGAAAACTTGCTACTGTGCACATCATACCTTTCTCTTGGGGTTCCCAACTGGGTGGTTAACTGCCCGCATCAGAAATCAAGAGCGCGATGAAGCACGGTGATGGAAGACTCAACACGTCGGAGAGCACACCACACGACAGTGAGTGACACCGATTTTAGCCAGGTTCAGGGCCCTCGTGGTGAGGTAAAGCCCCTACGTCCTGCCTTCTTGTATTGCACTGCGACACCTCGCGAGGTGTACAAGGTCTTAGTTACAGAGCTCTAACTGGCCGGAGGTAGAAGAACCTACTTAGCCTAGCTAGAACTTGAAGTTGGGGATCCTCTTCTAAGGGGCAGCTCTCCCTCCTTTTATAGCGTCGAGGTCCTCCTTCCCCTCATCAACTTGGGGAAGGGGTTGCCACAACACGGCCAAGGAGTGGGACAGCTGTCTCTCTACAAGCTTTGATGGTCTTGGTCTACGAAGGGCAGTGGCGCCGGTCCACGGGAGTGGTTGGGGGAAGGCTGATGTCCTTCCCTGGCACGCTGCACCGTCCACGCTATTTTTAGGAGGAAAGCAGCAACCACCGTGCAGCTTTATGCAGGCACGGCAGAGATGGTCGCCCTCTTGTCGGGGTAGCATGTGAGGAACGCATCCTTCTGCTCTTATCCCTTCATCAGCGCAGGGCTATGCTTAGTTGTCGCAGATCTGGTCTTCCTCCTCACGAGGAGTCCCTCCTGAGGAGGTCTTCTTATGTCTAGTGCTTCATCGTTTGTTCTCCTCGTGAGGATCCTCCTCACGAGGGTCTTCTCCATTGGGCTTCAATCTTCTTCGTGCTCCTAAAGGCCGAAGCTGGGCCGTTGAAGTGACCCAGGAGCAGATGGACCGGGATACCCGGAATCCAATACACAGACAGTGGCCCGGCCGCGTAGAGGCTTACAATCGAAAGGAGCTCTTCACAGTGCGCGGCCGCGGCATCACCAGCCGCATTGAGGTGCTGGAGGTGGACGTCGCCGGCCGGAGGCTGCTCCCCGTGAGGAGCCTTGGCCGGTATGCAGTGTTTGTCGGCGTGACGCACTGCTTGCACATCTCTACAGAGACATTCCCGTCCATCTCTGCTGATGCGATATACCTAGGCTGTCTTCATCAGCAAGCTTGTGGGTTCAGCGTCTATCATATCAACAGCTGGAAGAAGCACAGGAGGACCGAACACAGGCACAAGTTCACCTTCGATCTAACCCGGGGTTTTGCTCCGGCTGCTAGACCCTGCAACCTTGACCAGTATCTTGTTGTCTATATATGTAGACCGTCTACACACCTATGGTTCATATTGTATCAATCACACCAGCTCTTGTTTTCGCTAGAGCCCTCTCTCTATTGCACTAGGATATGCTTTGATGTTTGTGCATGTGAGGTGTTGGAAGATACTAGTTGGTGGTAACAGTCAGCCAGAGGCATCCATATATCACATTATCAGAAAACATGGTCTTAATATATTTCCTCCCTAGAGAACTGAGTGTCGTTCCAGTTTACCTGGTGTGTTGATCGATTTTTCCTTCAGTCAAGTACTCTGCTCGGCTTGGAAGGACGATGCGATGAATGTCTCCTCTACTGTGCTCAGAAGTTGCAATACATGATGCACCGGTCAAGGAGGTCGCGTGGATACCTCAAATGAAACTTTTTGTCTCTGGAAGCTGGAATAAGACACTAAGGTGCAAGAACTCTAATACCCTGCACTGTCAGTATTCATTTATTTTTGTTGTGGCATGTCTTTGTGCTTCATGTTCTTTTTTGCGTGATCTTCTTTCAGTTAGTTCCTTGTTGTGTTGTGGTGTGAGACTGTGAGGAAACATACTTTTCTGTAACTCCCAGAGTCTGTATTCTGAATAGATAGAGTACCTATATTAGGTACTCCCTCTGTTTTAAAATATAAGATGTTTTAATTTTATGAAGCAAATATATTTAGACATCTTTTTGTGTGTAGGTTCACTTGAATATACACACTAAAACATGTCTAAATACATCTGCTTCATAAACCTAAAACATCTTATATTTTAAAACGGGGAGGGAGTACATTGTGTTCTCCTAATCTTCAAATTGTTGGCGTGTCTCCGCAGCTACCGGTCACCAGGAGTTTAATTCTCAAGCAATGAAAATCTAATATTAGGAATAGGCAATAGACGGTACTAGAATACGACTTAGATCTAGGTTACAACCTGGCCGCCACCTCAGCTGCCACCATCAACGACGTCTACCACGGACGCCTCCCGTGTCGAGAGATGTGGCACAAGGAGGCAAGGGACTCCGAGCAGTGGAGGGCGCCGCGGCCTCCTGGCGGCCGAGATGTCACGTGGGCTGGCAGCGCGCTCGTCGCACGGCTTGTGGCCACGTTACGGCGAGGCGGGAACACGGACGATGTCCGCGTGGTCCATCCGACCGCCACATTTCAAAATATTAGAGGGGTGCATGAGTACGCGGGTATAGATATTATGATTTCATATTCATACCCGTTCTACCTAATAGGTATCATATTTTCTTATCTACATACTTATGGGTATATTTTTTTTCTCTCATACCCATACTTCTAACAACCCGTAGATTAACAAGCCGTTATCGTGCGCAGCCGTTTATATGCTTGGGATTCGAGCTTGCGGGTTCCCTATATGTCTCATCAAAAAATGGAATCTATAGCTGTCATGTGTGCGAGTGGAATGACTTTATATTTACCCGTCGGTACTCTTTAAAAACACTATGAAGAACTCTATAGAAATAGACTAGAACTTCATATAACCAAACAGCAAAAAAAATAAAAAGAATTTTAAAAATTTAATATTAGACTCGTTTCGAAGAGTTCGATGTCAGTAAGTCAAATATGTGAACGACAATTCAATTTGCATATATTGTGTGGGAGTAGAGTTTCATTCTAAATTCTTGGTGTATTTGAAGAAAAAAAATCTAATCTCGCATCACATGCAAGTGAGCCACATCTTACTTCAATTCCTATAAAAAGCAAACGGTAGAGAGATAAGGGTTGTGCACAATAACAACTTGTAAATAGACTATTGCATACTTCTAATGGCTTTACCCGGGTAATAGGTAACCATTACCATCCCTGATTTGAAGTGTCATCCAGACAACCAAATCGGAATTACTCAGAAAAAAGACAACCAAATTGGATTTGCACATAATTTCCAAAGAGCCAATTGCCAAAATACCACTACTCAAAACCGAGAGTGCCAAAATACCACTAGCAAAAACCGAATTGCCAAAATACCACTCCTCTTTGGTTTTTTGATGCCAAACTACCACTAGTGACTAACTGAGACTAACATTCTTAAAAAAAGACAGAAGTGCCCTTACCTTTTCACATGTAAAAACAACAAATGAGAAACATGTCAGGAACACTTTGACAGCAGTTCAACTGTATTTTGACAATAATTCGGCAGCATTTCGTGTGTATTTCAGCAATATTTTAGCACATACATACAAGAATATAAGAGATGACAATAGTGCAATATATCACCACAATAGATAGATGTTCATCAGCCATACGTGATGATTTACATCACCAAAAGGACCACCATAGAAGTTCAGACCACAACAGTTCATATACATAGCAAAACATCATGGTTCTCATACCCAAATGCTCTAAATTCGTTGAAGAGGACTAGCAGCTGCATATTTGCTCCTTGTGGATGCACTAGGAGGTGTAGAAGCGTGTGCAAGAGCTGCGGCCCTCTGCCTTGTCATTGGACTTGTAGTAGGAGTAGTAGGATGAGTACATCTCTTAGTTGGTGTTCTAGGAGAAGTGGCTGCAATGCTTGCTTCAGTTTTCGGGTTTTTCCTACAAGGCTACACACATCATTAGTATGCAAGGGTATGGCAACAAGTGAAAGAAAATTCAGATCCATAAAGTAATTACCGGGGAGAAGGAGTTGCATCTCGGTCAGCATCACTATCAAGCTCAGCCTCCTTGCATGTCTTTTTAAGATGGCCTAGTTGTCCACATCGTTTGCATTTATGTTTCCTACCAGTTCCCCCCTCGCTGTAATTTTTTATTCTCCTAGTTCTTGGACGTCCAGCACTCCTCGTGAGTTTGGGAGGAATCATATCAAACCCGGGATTCACCTTTGGCCATTGGGACCTTCCTCTAATTGGCATGAGGATTCCCTCATATGCTGCTTTGAATCTTGCTACCGAGAAGCTATCATCAACATATTCTTCCAATTTGGCTTTTTTGGAGAATATGAATCGGAGAGCATGTGTGCATGGCTTACCACAAATCTGCCATCTCCTACAAGAGCACTCCTTTTTCTCCAAGTTAACAGTGTGTCTCCATCCATTTCCTGATATCTCGGCTAAAGTGGGTGATGCTCTTGCTTCCAAATAATGCAGCCCCTTGCTTTTTTGATTCAACTCCTTTATGACACTAGGTAGTATGTAACCTTGCAGCCCTTCAGCAATTGTTCTCCTCTTCTCTCTCATTTGCATTATCATGTCCCTAAGCTTGTCCAGAAACTCAACTAGTGCAAGCATCTTGTACTCCCTGATCCAATTATTGAACACCTCCGCCAAATTATTGCTCACATACTCAACTTTGGTCATTGCTGAAAACTTGCTTCGCATCCACACACGATTATGTTCTTTTCTTAGAAAGGCTATTGCTGCGGGGCTTATTGCTTCTATTTCTACCATTAAAGCTGCATGCTTCTCTAGTTCATATGTCCATGCTGCAGGCCACATATGATCTAGTATGTCACCCTTATACTTTTTCTTGAAGTTAAGCATTAGATGCATCATGCATTCTCTATGTTCACAATTTGGGTACACCGTAGAAATGGCACTCTCCAGCCTCTTACATGCATCAGTATGAATTGCAAGCCCCGGTGGATCTCCACTGGCCAATTTCAGCTGTTGCATAAACCACACCCAATTGTCTTTATTTTCCTTTTCAAATATGCCAAATGCTACAGGAAACATCCAACTATGTCCATCAACACCAATTGCAGCAGCCAATTGTCCCGTGTATTTCCCGGTGAGAAATGTTGCATCAACCCCCAAATATGGTCTACACCCTGCCAAAAACCCATCAATGCATGGTTTGAAGGCAATGAACAACCGATTGAAATAGTGCACAACATCACCTTTCTTGTTGGTGGCTGTTCTTACGTCTATCTCAAATATACTTCCTGGATTGGCTGCAAGCAATTCAGCCTTAAAACTCCATAACAGCTGAAAATTCTCCTTATATGTACCTTGCAATTCATCTAATGCACGAGCTCTCCCTTTCCAAACATCACTGTACCCAAGCTTAATGTCATACTCTCTCTGCAAACGTTCTTTCAGCTGCTTTGCACTCACTGCGGCATCCTCCTGAATTGCAGCTTTCCCTTTATCAGCCAACCAATTTCTGTTTGCCATTCCTTTGCTGCAATTGACGCTCCCACAAGTATGGAGAAAAGGGAGTTTTGATACCATGAAAGTATTAGTGTCCTTTATCTTGTAAGCATGTATCCTCCATGGGCAATCCTTATCAGTGCATCTACCCCTGAATCTCTTTGAGTCACTATGCTCTGTGATAAATGACCAATCCTCTCTGATTGCGAGTTGTCTCAATGAAACCTTAAATGCTTTGGAGTCAGAGAATGTGGCACCTTCTACAATTGTAGGAACTTTTTTATCATGGATATATATGGGTGCCTCCTTGCTAGCAAGTAAAGTTTCATCATCTCCTGCCACATGTTGCGGATCGTAAGAGTTGGGAACATCTAGTGTTCCCAATGGAACCCTTGCAACCACTACCTCCGGCTCCAAATTCGCCTTCGGCAAATATGTCTTCTCTTCATTAAATCCCACATGCTCATCATCCTCGTACTCCCCTTCATAGGCTTGTTTCGTCCATGCAAAGAAAGGGGCATGGACGGGCTGGTCATTCTCATCATCAACAGCGGCAGTAGTAGGACTATTTGTTCTCAATGGTCACACCAAACCTTATTATCCTTGAGTCAGCACATCTATCAAATAATTGTGCTATCTCTGATTCAGAAATCAAAGGCACAACATCATCACCAGACCCATACCAAATAGTCATCCTTTGATCATTTGACCACTGGAATTTCTCCTCTACAGCTTGCTTTATATGTTCCACGGACAGACCACGATCCACCACAAATGACCATGTCTTGCCTCTTCGATACACTTTTCTGCCATCTACATTCGTCAAGTATGATTGAACGTCTACTTCTACTTGAAATTCCCCACCGGTATCAACACTGAAACATAACACAACACATTTCAATGACTAAATCTTGCACAGAACTATCAAACATATGCTACAGAAGAGAGGAAAAAATCATTACTTTTGTGAAGAATCTGCAGCCCTTGACATGTCGATGGAGGCAGAGAACTGAAGTGGCGAGTAGGTCGTGGCGGCCGCGGGGAGAGCAGGTCGAGGCGGCCGCGGGGAGAGCAGGTCCAGGCCGCAGGGAGAGCAGGTTGAGGCGGCCGCGGGGAGAGCAGGTCGAGGCGGCCGCGCCGGTGGCCGGCGGGCAGAGAGAGCAGAGGCCGCCGTACTGGGGTGGGCGAGCAGGCGCAGGGCGGCGCATACAAGCTAGCGGCGGCGACGCATGCTGGGGTGGCAGCGTCGCATGGTGGAGCGGCGGTGGGGGATAGGAGTCTGGCGGCGCGGCATGGGGCCGGGCAGCGGCGCCTAGGGTATGTCGGGGACGACGTTTGAGAGAGAAGGCTGGGTCTCTTTTTTTCCCCTTTTCCTTAGATGAAGTCAACGGCATTTTTGGTATATTGCATAAAACTGACAATTTGTCTAAGTGTTGACCAGCGATAGTGGTAGTTTGGCATCAAAAAACCAAAGAGGAGTGGTATTTTGGCAATTCGGTTTTTGCTAGTAGTATTTTGGCACTCTCGGTTTTGAGTAGTGGTAACCATTACCATCCCTGATTTGAAGTGTCATCCAGACAACCAAATCGGAATTACTCAGAAAAAAGACAACCAAATTGGATTTGCACATAATTTCCAAATTCCAATACAGCTCGGTTTTGGAATTGGGCCTCCATCTCCATTTCTCCCAACTGTTGCAGACATCCAAACAGAGCACCACTGAAACTGTTCGCAAACGGGCACCCTTCCTTCTCCATGCACGCCGGCGGCGGCGCCGCCCCGTCTACCGGAGACTCCACGACCGACCCTTCCTCTCCCTACTTCATCGACGCCACCCACCCGTACGCGGCTGCCGCCGCTTCCGCGCTCACCTCTCACCGCTCCAAGTCCAAGTGGTCTCACCTCTCCTCCATCCCGCTCCCCGATCCCCTTCCTGCGTCCGCCGTCTCCGCCGTCCTCCTCCTCCTCCGCCGCCGGCCCCACGTCGCCCTCAGCTTCCACAGCTTCGCCCTCCGCCGCCTCCTCCCCTCCCGCTCCCCTCCCCCGCTGATCCTCTCCGCCTCGGCCGCCCACGCCGCCGCTGCCTCGCGCCTCCGACGCGCGGCCATATCCGTCCTCTCCTCCGCCACCTGCCACTACTCCCCCTCTCAGATATTCAGCGCCCTCGCCGCCACCTACCGCCGCTTCGCGTCCGCGCCCTTCGTCTTCGACCTCCTCCTCCTGGCTTACCTCCGCTCCCGCCGCGACCCCCTCGCCGCGACCTCCATCGCCCGACGCCTCCTTGCGGCAGGCGCCTGCCCTCTCCCCGCCACCGCCGCGGCCCTCTTCCGCTCCCTTCCCTCCGCCGAGTCTGCCCTCGAGATGTACCGCCAAATCTACACACTTCCGGGTCTAAGAACCAGCCGCGCGCTCCAGCCAACCGCCCAGACCTTCAATTCCCTCCTCCTCGCTCTCTACCGCCAGGGCAAGTGTGAAGATTTCAGCATCGCGCTGGACGAAATGGACAGGTATTCTTGCAAACACAATGTGGGCACCTACAACATTCGGATGGCAGCTTACTGTGATGGCAGGGAGATGGATAAGGCACGACGGTTGTGGGATGAGATGGTTCAGGGAGGGATCCAGCCAGACGTCACCACATACAACACCATGATTGCTGGGTATTGTGGTGCTGGAGAGGTGGGAATGGCGGAGGAGATGTTTAAGGACATGGAGATTTGTGGTATTGAGCCAAGTATTACAACCTTTGAGTGGTTGGTTAGAGGGCACTGTAGGGCAGGCGATGTCGATGCTGGGATGCTTGTTCGCGCGGACCTTCGAAGGAGGGGTTTTGCGATGGCTGCAGAGGTCATCGAGGAGGTGGTTGATACATTGTGCCAGAAGAGCAGAGTTGAGGAGGGGTTGAGTATTTTAAAGGCAGAGATGAAAAGGGAAGATTTCACGCCTAGTCCGGGAAGCTACGAGGCGCTGATAAGGGGGTTTTCTGAACAAGGAGATGTGGAGGTGGCCATGAGACTCCAGGCAGAGATGGCTGGGAAGGGATTCAAGGCTGGTGCTGAGGTATACCATGCTTTTGTCCGTGCTTATGAGAAGGCTGAGGACTTCGAGATGGTTGAGAGGTTGAGGAAGGAAATGTCGGTGATAGGCATTGATGACGAAATTGGCCTGGATTGAATGCAGTGATGTATTGTTTTCTAGCTATGGATGTTGCTGTTCAGGAAACTGGTATGTGTCTCACATCCAGTATGATTTATCTTTTGTACTGAACCAATATGATCTTTTTGTATTTGGTCTCACTATTAGTAATTTAGGATATGTGCTGTAATGTGCAGAGCATAATAATTATTCCCAAACCTTGAGAACATATTGTCATGGATGTAGATTATATTAGGGGTTCTGGATCTTGGGACTACAGCTGACCAGCTGCAGCACGAAGGTGGATTCGAACGGCCGTACCTATCAGCAACTTATAAGAAAGACTCAATTACTATAGGTTGCTATAATGTACTCCCTCCGTTCGGAAATATAAGATGTTTTAGATTTGTTAAGTGAATGTATCTAGACATCTTTTAGTGTATAGATTCAAGCGAACCTATACACTAAAAGATATCTAGATACATTCACTTCAGAAACCTAAAATATCTTATATTTCCGGACGGAGGGAGTAGATAGAGATAATACTCAGTTGGAGATTGACGTCATTAGGGTTATGTTTAAAGTCTGTACCCAATCGGCTATATAAGCCAGGCCTTGTATCTTTCTAATTAAGCATAATAAACCAATCTTGTATCTCCTCCAAGGTTTATCTCTAACCGATGACCCAAACTCATCCCCCAACCAAGCTGACTTCATGAGCGCCAAAGAAAGTATGATTGTGCAACCTGCGCAATTATGCTTTTCCTATTCATTACCTAGATACACCAAACTGAAGGGAAACATTAGTGTATATGACATCTCTTATAAAAATTTAAACAATCATATATCAAGGACTAAATCTAAATATCGTCACACATATAACCTTGTGTTCTATTCCTCTACTTGTCTCGTCGTGAGACATTTTGCAGTTATGTTACTCGACGTACAACATTATGTAGTGAGACTCTTCCAAACACATGCCCATCTTACTCTAACTAGTTGAATGCCCGTGCGTTGCTACGGGCCGTTAAATGTCACGGCTCAATCCTGGACAAATGATGGAAACTACCATATATGGTCATTTAACATATTTTAACACACGCGAAAAATACTGGCTCAATAATTGCATATGTGAAATGTTCGTACATAAATGACGAAGGTGGATTCGAACGGCCGTACCTATCAGCAACTTATAAGAAAGACTCAATTACTATAGGTTGCTATAATGTAGATAGAGATAATACTCAGTTGGAGATTGACGTCATCAGGGTTATGTTTAAAGTCTGTACCCAATCGGCTATATAAGCCAGGCCTTGTATCTTTCTAATTAAGCATAATAAACCAATCTTGTATCTCCTCCAAGGTTTATCTCTAACCGATGACCCAAACTCATCCCCCAACCAAGCTGACTTCATGAGCGCCAAAGAAAGTATGATTGTGCAACCTGCGCAATTATGCTTTTCCTATTCATTACCTAGATACACCAAACTGAAGGGAAACATTAGTGTATATGACATCTCTTATAAAAATTTAAACAATCATATATCAAGGACTAAATCTAAATATCGTCACACATATAACCTTGTGTTCTATTCCTCTACTTGTCTCGTCGTGAGACATTTTGCAGTTATGTTACTCGACGTACAACATTATGTAGTGAGACTCTTCCAAACACATGCCCATCTTACTCTAACTAGTTGAATGCCCGTGCGTTGCTACGGGCCGTTAAATGTCACGGCTCAATCCTGGACAAATGATGGAAACTACCATATATGGTCATTTAACATATTTTAACACACGCGAAAAATACTGGCTCAATAATTGCATATGTGAAATGTTCGTACATAAATGACGAAGGTGGATTCGAACGGCCGTACCTATCAGCAACTTATAAGAAAGACTCAATTACTATAGGTTGCTATAATGTAGATAGAGATAATACTCAGTTGGAGATTGACGTCATCAGGGTTATGTTTAAAGTCTGTACCCAATCGGCTATATAAGCCAGGCCTTGTATCTTTCTAATTAAGCATAATAAACCAATCTTGTATCTCCTCCAAGGTTTATCTCTAACCGATGACCCAAACTCATCCCCCAACCAAGCTGACTTCATGAGCGCCAAAGAAAGTATGATTGTGCAACCTGCGCAATTATGCTTTTCCTATTCATTACCTAGATACACCAAACTGAAGGGAAACATTAGTGTATATGACATCTCTTATAAAAATTTAAACAATTATATATCAAGGACTAAATCTAAATATCGTCACACATATAACCTTGTGTTCTATTCCTCTACTTGTCTCGTCGTGAGACATTTTGCAGTTATGTTACTCGACGTACAACATTATGTAGTGAGACTCTTCCAAACACATGCCCATCTTACTCTAACTAGTTGAATGCCCGTGCGTTGCTACGGGCCGTTAAATGTCACGGCTCAATCCTGGACAAATGATGGAAACTACCATATATGGTCATTTAACATATTTTAACACACGCGAAAAATACTGGCTCAATAATTGCATATGTGAAATGTTCGTACATAAATGATGTGTCACTACACACAAATAAATATGCTTAGGGCTTCTTGAATGTTTATTTGTTATGGAGCCATGGAGGTTTTAAGATAGGCCCCAACACATCAGCTAAAGGCAACTAAAATCCGTGAATAGCCAGCCAAGTCATTGTAAAAATAGGATAGGTTCCATCTATGGTCACTGAGGGCCTACTAAAAGGATTTTAATTTTTTTTGCTGCCAACATATAAACATTTTTTCAACTAATATTTTAAAGACAAAGCCATCCAACTGAGCAGCATATCATTACTATTTGGATTACTCAAACCAAAGGGGCATGCTGTTGATCTTCTTCATCAAATTTTTGGTCCCTAAGTAGAGCAACTATAAGAAAAAAGTTATACATTTGAATCACGTGGATTTATATTTTTCTTATCATTCGCATGATTCTATTTTGTGTTTTTTGGTTGATGAGACAATTGAGAGCTTTCATATCTACTTTTTTTGGTAGTTTCTCTATATTTTTTTAATCTTTTTTCTTGTTCTTGCATTATCCCTATTTTGATGTGACTTATACGTGGACTGGTGACGCCATGTCGGTCAAAACCACTTCAAAATACCAAAATATAAGGAAAACAATTATATAGAGAGACACATTACTCATATAGTAGTTTACTTCGTAACCATGAATGTGAAACAACAATATCAGCAACATATTTTCTTTGCGTAATTCATCTGTAATGATTGAAGAGTAGCAAATACATGCAACAACAACATCCAATAACTGCTAGCTATATGTATCTTCCTTTCTCTTGCTACATGAAAACAACCAGGACAACATCTATCTAGTTCTCTCTCTATGGCATTGCCCTGATAAGAGCATGATGTCTCTGTAGATACATGTAACTGTCAGCTTTGTTTCCATTAAATGACCCCAGAACACAAACACAACCAGATGAAGCTCTGGCAACCCCAAGTATTTTTTTTTCACCACATCAAGAAACAAATCAGATGACATTTACCCAGATAACCGGAGCTCAGTGTGCTCTACAATTTATTTAATTACCCTTATATTCACTTAACGCAAGAACCAGGTGTACCAGCACCAATAGAGAAGTTGGAACAGCCACCAAATAGCAACCCAAATCAGAAATACGAAGCAAGTCTACCATATTGCAATCCAATTCAGTCAAGCATGGACACTTAAACAGCCGCCAAGCATTTTTTCAAAGTCTCCAGTAATCCACCACGCACAGATAATTTACCATACAAATCCCGCTGTGCAGAAATGTGCAAATTTCAACCAGAAAACCTGAGTCCCACTCAAAATCTCCGTACCTAACAACAAAATTATACTAATTCAACCTAACCCCAGCACCTAATTGATCTGAAACCTATAATTTCACCACAGAGCCAAGCCACAGGAAACCAAGAGAGACAACCGCACCAGCCTTAGCAAGCAGATAGAGGATGTCATGGGATCAGGCCTAATCGGCACCCCACTCCTCACCTGCAGCTGCCCTGCACTTCGCCACCATGAGCCCTGCTCCGCCCGCGCCCGTGCACACCTTGGCCAGGGGCTCGGTGCCCCGACCTGCGCCCCCGCGCGGCTGGGCCTCCGCACAGCAGTTCTCGGCCACCTCCGCGCGCATGTCTCTGCACCTTGCAGCTAGCTCTGCGTGTGCGCGCCCAGCTCCGGCGTCCGGCTGCGCCCGCGCTCCTCGTCCCGGCCGCTCCCAGCGCCTCCGCTGCCGCTCGCCGCGGCAGGGGCTCGACCTCGAGCTCGCCCCCAATCCTGCACGCGCGTCGGCGCCCTGCCGCACTCCAGCGCCTGTGCGCCCTGCGCGCTCCCCGGCGCATCCTCTGCCTCACGCCCGCACAGCATCTTTCACAGCGCCGCGCTATCCGGCGCATCCTCTGTCTAGCTCCCGCACAGCTTCTTTCACAGCGCCTGCGCGCCTGCTCCGCTCCGGCTCCCGCTCGAATCGCTCGGCTCCTTCCACCATGCGCCGCTCCGGCCGCGCGCCGCACCGGCTGTGCAGCCTCCCTCCAAAGGTCTGCGCTCACGCGCCCTCCTACAGTGGCTTCGCCCCGCCTATTTCTCCGACTCTCTGCTTACGGATGGCCGCCCCCCCGAATCGCTCGGCTCCTCCCGACATGCGCCGCTCCGGATGCGCGCTGCCCCGGCTGTGCAGCCTGCCTCCGAAGGTCTGCACTCACGCGCCCTCCTGCAGTGGCCTCCCTCGCTGGTGCTCCGACCTGGGCAGCACGCCGAGACGCCCTCCGTCCCTGGAGAGCTCTAGCCAGAGCAGCTGCCCTCCCTCACCGTGCTCCGACCTGGGCAGCACGCCGAGACGCCCTCCGTCCCTGGGAGAGCTCTAACCGGACCGGCCGCCCTCCCTCGCCGTGCTCCGACCTGGGCGGCACGCCGAGAAGCCCTCCGTCCCTGGAGAGCTCTAGCCAGAGCGGCTGCCCTCCCTCGCCGTGCTTCGACCTGGGCAGCACGCCGAGACGCCCTCCGTCCCTGGAGAGCTCTAGCCAGAGCGGCTGCCCTCCCTCGCCGTGCTCCGACCTGGGCGGCACGCCGAGGCGCCCACCGTCGCAGCGATACATGTCGCCGGAACCGCCGTTCTCTCTCGCCACTTCTGCGACGGGGTGGCACGCCAAGATGCAGGTCAGAATCCGAGTCCCCTTCCGTGTCTCCTCTCGCAATGTGTTGAACTAATCTGGTTAATTTGTACATTGGCGGAGGCGAAATCACATAGGACGATGCCGACCACACTCCGGGAGGGGAGGCCGCCACCGTCGAGCATGCTCCGGGAGGGGAGGCCGCCACCGTCGAGCATGCTCCGGGAGGGGAAGCCGCCGTCGTCGAGCACGCATTGGAGGTGGCCACCGACGCATACAGCAGGAAGGCTGCCGTCGACGAGCCGAACACCCCATTTATGTTGTAATGGACTGCGGGTTGATTTCCCTAATTTGTTGTAATGGACTGCGGGTTGATTTCCCTAATTTTGAGGGTCGAAACTGCAAAATAACCTCGACGCACGGACGAACCTACCACCGATCCCAATTTTATTTGTAGAGATTTGCCCGGTAACCATCTAATGTAAAGTTGTATCGGTGGAACCCATAAAAGAATGCTAAAATATTTTTTTTTCAATACTCTTGGCATCAGTTAAGTTTTGCTGCCAGTGCCCGTGCTGATTGCATCAGCTTATATTATTTGGAACAATTAAAACTAACAACAAATTTATTGCTTCCTTCGTATGACACACTAGCTCACACACATGGCATAATAGTGTCAATATGCTGATTGTTCTGATCTGATGTCATACATGTTTTGTGCATGATCTTCAGATACACATATTTTTTGGTTCTTTCATTCTACCACTTTGTTATTGCGTGTAGTCATCTCAAACTCCACCAGAGACAACTAATTCATTAAGACCTGGCTCGTCTACATTCTACAACTCCTTCCTGATCTCATTTCTACTACTGCCAAACACATTCGTGTTGATACATCTAAAATATGTTTCCTATTTTCTCGTCGACTGAAGCAATAAACCCATGCATGTTGAAACCTAGCCATTTTACATTCACACTGTTAACAGACACCAGCGCTACATGCCTGTTAGTGGATGAGAATTGCTACATCTATTCTACTTTTTACTCTACATTTCATATCTAGGTTACTATCATGTATAAACCCAACAACTAACTTCTCTATAAAGTTATTTTGAAATTTAGTTTGGTCAATTATGGAGTTTATGAAAAAATGCAATTTGTGAATTTACTTTATATTCTTATTTCGAGTTTAATATCTATAAATTGTTTTATACTTTCTCCACCTAATATGGTTTCTAACTCAATTTTTTAAAAATCTTGTATTCTCCAATTGCTAAGTTTTGTACTGAAATATACGGAATTCCTTATTTATGTACTCCCTCCGATCGGAAATAACTGTCGGTGACTTAGTACAAACTTTGTACTAAGTTAGTACAAAATCATGGACACTTATTTCCGATTGGAGGGAGTACAATTATGGGTTTGTTGCAAATTATCCGTAATCTAATTTTGATATATGGTTTATCCTAAATCCAGGCTTTACTGGTTTTACATGGATCTCGCACAGAAACTGAATTTCTAAATTGGCCGCAGTCAGCACATCTCAGCCGTCACACGTATTAACTTCTGGTACGAGTTGTTCTTTAGCTAATGCGCAAGTCATGCATTGCTCCTTAAAAAGAGTGAAGCCTTTGTTTTTGGATGCAGCTGTGAAGCTCTGGACATACACGCAGACCCACAAGTACTTTTTTTCTCTAGTACTGACACCGGGTACTAATTAAATTGGAATTGGATTAAGTTTCCTGCTTGTAAATTTTCTGTTTCTTGCTTACGCATTCTTCCATCAAAATTACTCAACTCATGTGTATGTCATAAATATCGACCTTTCATATATTTTACATCAATCTACACCTTTTTTCTTTTGCTTTAGTGATAAAATAGGTTGTATCTTGAATTTTGCAACTTTCAGACTTGATAACTGTTTAGCTACCTCCTAAAACCAACTAACTGATTTTTTTTGTTCTGAATTCATATATAGATAGAGTTGTATTTTTCCAAGTTAGAGTAGTTGTACTCCCTCTCCGTTCACTATTATAAGATGTTTTAGATTTTTTCGAAAATGCATGTATCTAAACGCAATTCAGTGTGTAGGTTCACTCATTTTGGTCCATATCTAGTCCACATTGAAATATCTAAAACATTTTATAATAGTGAATGGAGGGAGCATTATTTATCGACCTAATAACATTTGTATGTGCATTGTAACAAAAACAATCTAGCCAGTGGCGATGATGGATTACGCCGCTTCTTCCAGAAGTCTTTGCTGAAGTACTCTCATGTATCAGGTTCCTCTTTAGGTCCCCAGACCTGACACTCCCCTGATTTTGTTTTTGAACGGGTCACTCCCCTGATTGAATGATGGCTTTTGACTAAAGGTCGTATTCAGAAGGATCAATGGAATGGCGCTGCTTCCCTCATCCTGCTCACCGTGTGCATGCTTCTGAAGCACCGAAAGCATGTGTCTTTTATGGTGCCTGTGCAAGCGTCACAATGCTCCTTGCTCAGATTAAAGAGGAAGATATCCTCTGGTTCCGCTGGTGCTTTAGGTCTTAGAGTTTGCCTGCCCACAACCTGGGATGTTCATTAATTTGCACCATCGTATTGATACTGTGTGTGTGTGTGTGTATCCTAGCATCTCTTTAGGCTTTGTAAAACTTCTACTTTTTCAATATACCAAAGAGGCAAGCTTTGTGCTTTCTTGAAAAAATCCCCTACTCTATGAAGCAATCACGATGAAATAGATCTGTTATATAATTATATGCTCTCATGCTGATTGTAGTGGTATTTAACACGGAGTGACAGAGTAGTAAATGAATTCCACTTAGAATTGTTTGTGCATATGTGATGTATTATCGAGCCAAGATTCAAACTATATTGTTGTGTATGTGAGAGAGATTGTGTAATTACACGATAAAATCAGCACTGCTCAAGCATCTTGAATTTGGATGGATGAATCTTGTCCAGTCCTTTTCTATTGTTTTAGCAATAATAAATAGATATGTTGATGGGGCAGGGTGATCCTCCCTGTTGATATAACTTTTTTACCATGAACTTATAAATAGTAGAAAGTTTACAAGATATGACACCAAATCTATATGAGCCAAGCACTATAAGAAATTTCCAGTCATACATAACTTCTTACACAAAACCCCGGTATGAGTAGCCGGTCGTGAAAGAACTGCTATGTAGCAAACACATACATGGTAATTATCGTGCATAAAATATAACAATATTTAGGTTTTAACTAATTTGCTCTTCAAATTGGCCCATCCTAGTACCGCAGTCACATAAATCTTGTCCTGCAGCCCTTCGACAAACAGGAAATAAGAAATTCTCCATTTTCTCTTCAACAACATCAGACAAAAGATCACACAAAAGCCAAGAACGAAGCCAACACCGAAACCAAGGTAAAGGTATATGTCCTCTGATCCATCCCCATCATCTCCATGTGCTGGCGGACTTAAGCCATTTCCAGGACAACTGTTATTCAAGGGGAAACCACATAAACCAATGTTTCCTATGAAAGAAGATGCATCGAAAGTCCCGAGCTGATTTCCAAATGGTATCTTTCCGGATAGAGTGTTGTATGAGAAGTTTATATGGCTTAAAGAGGTAATAGCTGTCATGCTTGAAGGGATTTCACCGAGAAAATAGCACATAAATCTTGTCACAGGTTGGACAGGGATAGAGTGTCTCTTTTGCACAGAACCACAGGTTGGACTTATTTTTGCATCAAACACCATATTTTTGTAACTGTTGCAAGAAACACAGAAATCATCATTAGCTCATTTAACAGCAAATTAGGAGACCAGGCCACTACACCAAATCCATCCCCAAATCAATTGGAACATACAAAATCAGTTGGAAATACAGATCCTTGGAAAGCCATCATTCACAAGACAAGATTTAAATGTACACAGGTGTTTCACATCTAGAGGTGGTAGTACCGTAATCATTACGGGGTAATGGTTATGTTTCAAACGTTGGTGCCCTATAACTTTCTGCAGAATCAATCAACAATTTTGTAGAATCAACTCATCCATCTGGTAATTCTTTAAATTGTACTCTATTTTTTATGCAGGGCGTTCAAATATATATGATGTATCATTTTTTTGGGTCAAATTTTGAAATGTCATGTGAAGGAATTATTTATCAAACGTAGATATATATAGTGGACAGATTTCTTCTCAAAAGAAGCGGATGTACTAGAAGAGTAAAATATAATGTGAAATTTTTAGCTACTTGAATATTATACTGTTAGTAATTTAGTATGTTCCACTTGAATATTAAGACTACTTTTTATCCTATAGGTTATTGAGCCTTGGCGTTTGATAACATATTAAGTCTACTTGAATACTATAGTGTTAGTAATTTAGTATGTTCCACTTGAATATTAAGTCTACTTATCCTATAGGTTATTGAGCCGTGGACTCTTGGACCTGGTTTTAGTGGGCCCAGTCTCCTCTAATATCACTGTTAAACGAGCTAATTATAATTTCTGTGTTTCTTGCAACAATTACAAGCAAATGTGGTGTTTGATGCAAAAACAAGTCCAACCTGTGGTTCTGTGCAAAAGAGACACCAACATCTGGTGTTATGTGCTATTTTCTCGATTTCACCTGAAAGCTCATTGTTTGACAGGTCAAGAGATTCCAATTGCTTGAGCCAACCAATATTATCTGTAATTTCACCACTTAAGCTGTTCCATGAAAAGTTCAGACTTTTTAATCCAATGAGAGCACCAATACCTTGAGGGATCACCCCAATTAGACTGTTGCATGACAAATTAAGAATCACCATGTACGGGATTTGACGAGAAAATTCAAGTTGTTGTCCTTTAGTATGAACTGACACTTGTTCCATGAAATAAATCGAATCATATACTGAGTTATACAAATGGGGTCCTTGGAAATATGTGATCAGTTGACCAAGAATATAACTGTATCTAGAAATGTGGGACATTGCATTCATGTTAAATAATGAGTCTGGCATGTTTCCTGAGAAGTTGTTATGTGCAAGATCTAAAAATTGTAGCTCTTGAGTCATTCCAATTTCAACAGGAATTTTGCTGGAAAACATATTGTGCCACAGACGTAAGAGTGCCAAGTACGGCGATATTACCCCCAACCACACGGGTAGGTTTCCAGAGAATCTGTTATATGACAGATCAATAAAAACAGGGTACTGGCTACTTCTAAAAACTCTTGGGAACTCTCCTGAGAGGTTGTTGGTATTCAAATCTACCACATGAAGATTCTGCTTGTGTGGGTTAGAATCCTCTTCACAACTTGGAACTTCTCCTGTAAGCTTGTTTCCTGACAGGTCTAGCACACCCAGCTGTGACAATGAGCATATTGAAGATGGAATGGTGCCTGATATTGAATTGTTATAAAGAATAAGCTCCTGCAACAAAGGTGCTCCGAAATCTGATGGCAATGTCCCAGAGAAAGAGTTTCTAGATAAGTCCATGTATCTGATATTTCTTGGAAATTTTGTCACTGTACCGGTATATCTGTTATTGAACAATTTCATTGTATCTGCTGCCATAAACTCCAATGTTGCTGGTAGTGTGCTGGCTATCTGATTATCTGACAGATCCACAAACTCTGCCTGTGAAAATGCAACCCAAAATCAATCTGGAATTTCAGTTATGCTTGCGTTTGAAATGTGAAGGAGCTGAAGGCTTGTCTGTGACTAAGCCATGATGGGAATGCCGGTCCTAGCTGCAAAGATGCTAAGATAATTGCTTGTAGCCTGAATGGAGGAATCCAATTCGGGCTGATCTTTATCTGAAGAAGTGTGTTGTCCAACGCTAAGAACTTCAAATCTGTAAGCCCTTTTAGATGATCTTCTGTGACTATGCCATTTAGTTTGTTTCCAGCTAGCTCCAAAATGACCAATTCACTGAGTGCCCATATCCATTGTGGTATAGGTCCTGTAAGCTTATTGGTAGCAAGGACCAAGTAGGTCAGGTTGGTAAGTGGCCCTGACCAATTTGGCAAAGCCCCACTTACATTGTTGTAAGACAAATCAAGCATTTGCATCTTGCTAGAAGGACAGTTTGGTAGCCGGTCCATCAACTCCGTGATATCTCCTGAGGTGTTGGTATTTTCTAGATCTGGTATTTTCAGGTTGCATTGATTTTTGAAACTCGATGGGATCATGGTGAACATAAGATTATTCCCCTGGACTGAAATTTGTTCAAGAGAGGTCATGCTGCCAATGTCATCTTGAATAGGACCATGGAACTGACAACCTTTCTAGTTCAGAGAAGTGAGGCGGGTTGACTTCCAAAACCAGTTTGGAGCAATGGTGGTGCTAAAGTAGTTCCCTGAGATATCGAGCACCTCGAGTGCTGTAAGATTGGACTGACCAAGGAAAGCAACTTTGTTTCTTAGGCCAGTGTTTTGCAGGTAAAGCTTTCTAAGAGCGGGAAGCATGTTGATGTTATGGACCCAGTCCAGAACAGTGCTAAGGTTCATATGGCTCAAGTCAAGGTGCTTCAGTGACGACAAGTGTGATAGCTAGCCACTGAAGATCACCTGAGTAGAGATAGTAAGATTGAGAGATGTTCGAGTTGAAAGGCTTGAGATCAAGGTCGGTAAGCTTGGAGAGGTTCCCAATCTGCGGGGGTATTCTTCCATAAAACGAAGTTGTATGAAAGGTCATTTTAGATACTACTAAATTGTGCAGAACAATGCACGAAATCCATTGGTGAATTTCAGAGAAAAATGACATTATTGCACAGTTTTGACTCGGCTGCCGAAGAGCCCGGTCTGCGTCACCCAGCCCTCGATCATCTCCTGCGCGGCGCGCCCGTTGTCCGCCGGCACGAGGTGTCCGGCAGCGTATACCACGGCATGCGTCAGCGCCCCCGATCGCTGCACGTACCCGGCGAGCTCCTCCTCCTCTCCCGAGCCGGTCCGCCACACGGCGCGGTCGGCGTCCTGGAACGCGCACAGGCCGTCCCACTGCAGCTCCTTCATCCACGCCTCCTGCGACACCACGCCGTCCCGGAGGTCGCGTATCCCCTGGTAGAGCAGCACCCGCGTCTGCCGGAGCAGCGCCTCCACCTCCGGCTTCACGCTCTTCATCACGTCCTCGTGCATCGCCGCCCCGACCGCGTCGCTGCACCCCTCCCACACCACGTCCTGGCGCGCGCCCAGCGCCGCCTTGACCTCCGCCCTGTTCACGAACGTCCCCACGGCGTCCGACGCGTACGGCCGCTGCTTGGCGTAGTCGTAGAGCGTGGCGAGGCCGGTGGCGTTCTGCAGCCACGAGAGCGCCTTCCCCCGCGCGTCCGCCGCCTCCCGCCACCGCGCCGCCTCGGTGAGCGCCACCGCCTCCGCCTGCAGCGCCTCCAGCTCACTCGTCTGCCTCGCGTTGATGAGCGCCGTGAAATACGCCGAGTCGGCGTGAGTTGCCACCTGCGCGATCGGGTGCGTGAGCCCGTTCCCGATGGCCACGCCGTGGAGGTTAATCCTCCGCCCCGTCGGCAGCGTCGGGTTGATGGATAAAATATGCGCGCCCGCGGCTGGAACGTACTTGCCGGCGTAGCTCTCGCCGGAGAGGAAGAACGGGCGCGCGCGGAAGGAGCCGCCCACCGGGCTGGCGTCGAGGAACGACTGGAGCGCGGCGTGGAGGTGCGCTGCAACGCCGGACTGGTTGGTGGGGATGAGGGCGGGTGAGGGCTCGGCGCTGAAGCCGGTGCCGAGCGGGCTGTCGAGGAAGAGGAGCCCGAAGCGGCGGTTCCAGGCGAAGGGGTTGCGGGAGACGGAGGCGCCGTCGGGGGTGACGAGGAAGGGACCGAGCTCGAAGAGGTCGCCCACGAGGCCCGAGCAGCCCGGCCCGCCCTGCAGCCAGAGGAGCAGCGGCGTGGCGGCTGGCGGCGTGAGCGGGCTGGTGGCCTCGTAGAAGGCGTAGTAGAGAGAGGCGTTGGTGGTCGGGTCGATGGGCAGGTAGCCGGAGCTCGTCGGGTGGGCCTCTTTCGGGAACACCGCTGAGGCTGTTAGCAACACGGCCGTCGTCGCGAGGAGGAGGACGAGACAACGAAGCGGCGGCGGAGCCATCGGATAGGATACGGAGCGTGCGGGTCAAGTGAAGTTAGGCCTTTCACATTCACAGTGCATTGTATCTTAGCTCTTTTATCCCATGTAGAAGAGACAACCACCACAATGCATTGTTTTTTAAGTGTTATATCTACATTTAATGATTTTGGATACATGTAGATATGTGATTGGATTAGCAATGTATTTTGCCTATAATACCGTGCAAGAGTTTTAGCTTAACTAAGATACAACACCACTCTTTTTTCCTTATTAAATAGGGTGCTACATAATCATTTTGCCTATGATACCTTGCTAAAAAAACCCCCATTGTGAAAGGCCTTAGCATCGTCGTCTCCCACCACGTCGGGGCTACTACTTTATTACTGCATGTGGGAGCACGGACGTTGACAATGGCGTGACGGAGGATCGATGGGATAATTGCGACGAGACCACGACGGCTAGATTATAATTACATAGTATAACTGATTTCCAGTATAGGCAAATTTGGCAGATTTGAAAATGTTGCACGGCCGCCTGCACTCCGATAGCTCCGCCGCCTGGTCGCGCTGCTCCAAGGCGAAGGGTGCCCTCGACGTGTCTGAGCTCTACCGCCTCTGCAACTTTGGCGATAATCCTGGGCATTGTTTGGTCTCAAACCGCTAAAACCGTGAGTCCAACCCGCACCAAACCGGATGAGCGGTTTATACTGGGTTGGTCCTAATAAAACCGTTGAAACCGTGTTAGAAACCTTTCAGCTGGTTTGAGACTGGGTTGAAACCAACGAACCGACCAAAACTATTTCAAAAAAAAAACGAACCGACCAAAACCGTCCTCTTCCAGGATAGCAGGCATGGCGGGCGACTCCTCCACGGCCTACAAACACCCGCAAGAGCGTGGCCTACCGGAAGCTCCGCGGTACGACCGCCTCGACGCGGACGCTGCGCAGCGCTGCCCGCCCCTGGCCAGGGCGTCGCCGGTGGCAGGTGAGGAGCCGCGGCCTCGGACGGCCGATCCCGTGCGCGGTGTCGCTGCGGCGGTGGTTGGTGTAGCTCCTCGTCCTGCAGGGCTCGAGGCGGGCGCGGGGGAGGCAGACCTCGGGACAAAGGTGGAAGGCAGGGGAACGCGGGGAGAGCTGCCGATGCGGAGTTGGCCGGCGGCGGGTGGGCGGGAGGCGGATCTCTGGGATGTCGGGGGGAATGGAGGCGGCAGGCAGAGAGGAACGCCGGGAGAGCTGTCGGCGTGGATCTGACCGGCTGCGGGGCTAGATGCGGCGGCGGCCATGCCCTCGCGCGTGAGCCAATTTTGCAGGTCCGGGATCTTGGCGTCGTCGTGTGTTGATTTTTTCAGCCGGTGTCAAACCAGATAAGCTCTGTAACCAACCCGTTGCAAACCATCAGATTAAGTCCTATCTTTACGATTTAAACCACACCAAACCAAATGAAACCTGTCTCAGTGGTCTGGTTTGAGAAACCAGTACAAACCGGCAGAAACCGAGGATGCCCAGGCTTATTTGGCGATGTCGACGCCCCCTTCGTCAGTTTCGTTCGCGGAAATGTTACACCGAGGGAAGAGTTACACGCTGACGCGGACAGAATCGGACATAGCAGAAAAGAAGATGTGCCGCTAATTAGAGCATCTTTAAACGCTGGTCCTAAATCCTTCTCATGTCTCTTTTTGTCCACACTAATATTGGTGGGTCGAAATGCGCACCAGTGTCCTCCTCCCCGGAGAACCCATTTCTCCCCAAACCGACCTCAAATTTGGGAAGCATTTGGGGCCAAAGAGGACACGGACAACATCCTCCCCCGCCCCCTGGCCCACCTGGTAGTGACCCGACTGCCCCCAGTGCTTTTATTTAATCCCCGCCCCACCTACTCCTTCTTCCCACTCCACTCCGCGCCAAACCCTAGCAGCTCGACGCCAGCCGCCACCCCACGCTCTCGCCTCGACGCGCCTCCCGAAGCCACCGCAGCGCGCCAGAGAAGGCATGGCGGGCTCCTCCTCCTCGCGCCGCCACGGCTCCTCCTCCTGCGGCCATGGCGGGATCCACGATGATGTAGCCGGCGTATGCAATGTAGCCCCGTAGTTTGTGTGCCACAATGCTATCTATGCTATGCTATATATGGTAGTTTGATAAAAAAAAATTGAATGTGTCGGCTGTTTGATTTGGGGCGGACAGAATTTGGGGCATGGCGTTGGGTTCACTACTCGGGAGGGGGGCGGATAGGAGAGGACAAGGGGAGGACAGGGGACAAATTAGTGTCCAAAAGGGACAATTTCTGACACAATTTGATGTGTAGCGTTGGAGATGCTCTTAGGGCATCTTGACGCAACTCCTCCACGTGCGGACCGGGCGCGTGGGTTGCACCCTCTCCAGCGGAGCGACGCAACCGGCCTGACGCGTCTGGCCTGACGCATCGATCCACCAAATTTGGGTCACCGATGCATCGATGCGGACAGACGTGTTGTCCGCCCGTGTCCTCTCACGTGGCTCTAGGCGTCGCATGGCAGCGGCCCAACGGGCAGGAGCTATGCTGGTCAAAAGCTGGCCGTGCCGCCTGAACTTTTGCTGCGCCACCCGATGCCTGTCGAGGCACTTGAATGCCGACGTTTTGACCTCTGCGCCGGGATCAAATGCCTTGAGGTCATTTTAAACCAGCCGCACCGGCTAGTTCCTGCACACCGCCCCGCATTCTTCTCCCTTCCACACCTCTCTTCTCCACACCATTGCAGGGCGGCGCTAGGCCATGGCCGGAGGCATTGGATCGAGGGAAGGGCGGCTAGGGCGCCCATCGGGCCGTGGGCATGGAGGGCGGCATCGTGGGAACCGAGGAGGGAGCCGTGGTCGCAGCGGCCAGAGCTCTTCGACGCCACCCACCCATGGACGTCGTGGACAGCGAGGCAAGAGCAGCGTTGTTCCGCCATCTCCTCCACCTCTCCCTCTCCCCCATCGATGCCCGAGCCCGAACCTGTTGACATGTTTGAGTTTGGTGTCACCCTCAACTACGGCGGCGACCCGGACTCCATCAGGATGCCCTGCAAGTTTGGGGACGTGGTCGACGTGAGGATGAACCAGGTCCTGCAGCGGGTGCGCGGCGGTGCCACCGGTTACTGGACTGTGAAGGTCCTCTTCAACCGCACCGGCATGCCGTACCTGGCCAGCGGCCAGATCGAGGCCGGTCACTTCAGCATCTTCAACTACGACGGCGACGATATTCTCACCATCACGGTCTTCGACGAAACCATGTACCGTTGCCACTACGTCACGCCCGCCCATGGAAAGGTCGCCGCCGCCTCTCCGACGATGACGAGTAGCCACGGGCTACAATATATATTTATGAAGGGGATATGACCTAGAGGAAAAATAATAAATGGTTTATTTGCATATTTCATATAGTTCATAATAAGTTTAATACTATGCTATGACTATGTCAATTGGAAACATTGATATAGGTGTGGTATTAAATGAAAGGAGTCCCTAGTAAATCCTCTAATTGCTAGTTTATTGTGCAACTGTTGATCGAGGTTTCCCAGTCATAGAGCATTTATGCCAATTGACAATGAGATCATGCCATTGAGTTAATGCCATTTTACGAAGGAAAGCGTGTCCGACTGAGGCAACACGAAATTCACAACATACTAAAGACAGAGTGAATTGTGCAAGTCGATTTAATTGTTATAAATATGCTAGAATATAAAGTATATATTTATCAACATTTACACACTTGAGTATACTGATTTGTAGATATGCATGTTTATATTTTTTACGAAATGTGCAGGCTTGAGTATGGAAAAATCATCGCAAGACAACTAGATTTTCAATTTGTTTACAACCATAAAATGAGATACAAATATTTTGGACACTCTTGACACAATACATATAAAATCTTCAGAAACTTGAAAACATGGTGTGTGATGTAATTTATGATGCACAATGGGAGGTTTTGAAACTATGGAAAAAATATGGAATAGTTTATGAAACCTGTAACATGTTCCTGCACACTATTTTCTATGAAAAAGATCTTACAAATATAGCTACATGTGTTGCTCTTGATAGTTTCCATGTATAACTTACAGAAACAAAAAACATAAGTACATGTATATCCTATATTTACCTTTCAGAACAATATTTCTTGCTAGGCAATGACGTTGTCCACCCATTGGAGCCACTGATGGCTTGTAAGTACAGCCCGTTGGGAACCCCAAGAGGAAGGCATGATGAGCACAGTAGTAAGTCTTCCCTCAGTTGTGAAACTAAGGTTGAGTCGAACCAGTAGGAGAAAGCCAAACTTCAGAAGGTGATGCTTGCTAGCTTTGCGACACTCCAGACAAGGGCGCCAGATAAACTGCTTGTCGGCGTGTCTTCCCCCAGCAGCAACGTGAAACCTGCGCACAACACAAACAAGTACTTTGCTCCCAACTTACGATGAGGTTGTCAATCTCACCGGTTTGGTGTAAACAAAGGATTAAGCGTATCGAGTGGTAAAAGGATAATAGTAATGCAAGAAAGTAAACAGAGTGAGTAATAGTAAAATGGTAAAGCTATTTAAAGGAAATTGGACCGGGATCCACAGTTCACTAGTGGCGTCTCTCCATAAGATAGTAAAAGCATGCTGGGTAAACAAATTACAATTGGGCAATTGATAGAGTAAAGATAACGTACATACATCACGAGGATCACTATGAGGCTTACTCTGGGCATTACGATAAAATACATAGACCACCATCCAACTGCATCTATGACTAAAAATCCACTCGCGGGGAATCTCCGAGGACCCCTTGAGTATTAAGTTGCAAACAACAGATAATTGCATTAAGCAAAGTGCATAATGTAAACAAAGCAAATGTCCTTGGACACGAGAATATTGTTTTCTCCCTAGTGGCAACAACACATCTACAACCTTAGAGGTTTCTGTCACTCCCCCAGATTAAATAGAGGCATGAACCCAACTATCGAGCATAAATACTCCCTCTTGGAGTCACTAGCATCTACTTGGCTAAGATAGCTACTAGCAATGGAAATCATGCAAGATCATAAACAACATAGAGATAACATAAGATATATAATTCAGCACATCAACTTGACATAGTACCAATACTCATCGGATCCCAACAAACACAACATGTATGATTACATAAAGATGATCTTGATCATGTAGGACAGCTCACAAGATCTAAACATGAAGCACATGGTGGAGAAGACAACCATCTAGCTACTGCTATGAACCCGTAGTCCAAGGTAGACTACTCACACATCACTCCGGAGATGACCATGGTGGTGGAGAAGGCCTCTGGCAGGGTGCCGGGAAGAGCTCCTGGATCCTCCCGATTTCATTTCGACGACGACGATGGCTTGCAGTATGTTTCGAGGAAAAGCGATCCGTCCTTTAGGTTTTTCCCATCGAGGGGACTTTATAGGCAAAGGGGCAGCATCAGGAGGTGGACCAGGTGCCCTCACCATAGATGGGCGCGGCCAGGGGCTGGGCTGCGCCCCCCTGTGGTGTGGCTGGCCCCTGCCCCCCCCCCCTCCATCTCATTGTCGGTCTTCGCGAAGCTTCGGTAAAAATAGGAGATTCGGCTTTTGTTTTGTCCAATTCCGAGAATATTTCTTGTGTAACTTTTCTGAAACACAAAAATAGCAGAAAACGGGGAACTGGCACTATGGTATCTTGTTAATAGGTTAGTTCTGGAAAATGCATAAAAACGCCACGAAGTGTAACAAAACACAAAGCAAATGGTGTAAGAACAAGCATGGAGCATCAAAAATTATAGATACGTTTGAGACGTATCAAGCATCCCCAAGCTTAACTCCTGCTCGTCCTCGAGTAGGTAAGTGATAACAAAAGAATAATTTTTTAGGTGACATGCACCATCACAATCTTGATCATCTATGTAAGCATTGAGTGCTGGGATCAAAGAACTTAAAATATGGGCATAAAAGACATAATCTTGACAATAAGAAACTTAGCAACCATGTTATAACATGAAAAGAAACACAAACGAAAGATCATGAATAATGAAACATTGAAAGTCAAACGTGTGTTCAAATCATATGGAAAAATATAGCAAATGGTTTTCAGCTTGTCCTTCATGGAAGAGCAAAACATAAATGCATAGGACACCTTCAAGTTTAAAAGGGTGACTAGATACAAATAATTTAAGAACAAGTGAAACCATAATCATAAATCAATCAATGATAAACTTTGGGACTATGCACATTAAACTCAAAATGGCAACTATGCTCTCTTAGACGGTGCATAAAGGTAGAAGGTGGTGATTCAACATAAAAGTAAAAGAAAGGCCCTTCGCAGAGGGAAGCAGTGATTAAATATGTGCTAGAGCTTTTCATTTGTAAAACAGAGAGATAAAAATTAGTTTTGAGAGGTGGTTGTTTTTGTCAACGACTATCAATGGGGTTCTTACTATCTTCCATACAAAAATAAAGCAAGTTTTTGAGAGAGAGATTGACACTTTTGTGCTCTTTTATAAAGCTTGACACTCCTCCCCACCTTTTTTCCTTTCTCAAACCATGGCTAACCGATTCCATCGGGTGCCCACCAAAATTCACATACCATGGAGGAGTGCCTTTTTTTTAGAATAGAACAATATGGAAGATAGCAAATCCGACCACTATATCCCCATGAGCTGAAAACAGTGTCACAAAATGAGAAGTATTTTCAAGGGTTTTTTGAAAGTTAGCACATGAAAATTTACTTGGAATGGCTTGCAAATACCATGCATAGGAAATTATAGTGGACACATTGGAATAACTTGGTTTTTGGGAGTTGTATGCACGAGTAGAGCTCATACTCAGTACAAAATGAGGGCTAGAAAAAGACTGGGAGCGACCAACTAAGAGAGCAATAATGGCCATAATCATGCATAGCGACAAAATATCATTAAGAGAAGCATAAAATGGCATCAAAAGTCAAAAACTAAATGATCATAGAGGCTTATGGCAACTTTCTATGAGTCAAACATTTTATAAGCATGCGCCAAGTCAACCCAAATAAAGCATCAAGGAGAAAACCAAATTAATGCTTCCAAATAATAAAAACAATGCATGATTTTTTCAAAGGCTCATTAAGCAATCTCAGTCATTTGAGACAAGTCATGCTACAACAAAAATCACTAAGCATACTATCAAAACGACATCAAGCATGGCATGAAAAAGTCTAAGCCGCGGTCTAAACAAGCTCCTTTTTGTACCACTATTTTGCATGAAACTTGTTCTCTTTTCCAACACCATTCAAACCTTTTTAAGACAACTCTTTTGATGAATACCAACATAGACCAGAGGTCCAAATATACCTTGATGCAAAGATAAAACAAGATCTGAATAAAAATCAAGGTGAAAAATGAATGCTAAACGCAGTTCTAGAAAAAGAGAACACTCGTTGAACGATAAGAGTGAAAACTAGAGTGTTCTTGGCAAATGAAAAGCGAGTAAATCTCCTCCAAAAGAAATTTGTTGGGGTCCAACCATTTATTGCAGCAAACAAAACAAAAGAAAACTGAAAGCAAAAGTAAAGACGCTCCAAGAAAAACACATAGTGCATGAAGTAATAAAAATATAGTGTGTTGAAAGGTGACCTGATTTTTGTCGATGAAGAAGGGGTGCCTCAGGGGCATCCCCAAGCTTTGACGCTTGTACTTCTTGGATATTTCTTGGGGTGACATGGGCATCCCCAAGCTTGAGATTTTGTCCATTTTTCATCTCATCTCATCATTCTCCAATCCCTACACTTGAAAACTTCCTTCATACAAAACTTCACACAATTCTATTAGCAACGTTAGCATAAACATAATAGTAGATCAACCCTTTTTGGTTCAGGTTTCAACTCAAAATCACCACATATAAAGCATATACTACTGTAGCAATTTCCCCAAAAGTTCTGTGATCAAAAGAACTCAAAAAGAAAGCGATCGAGAGACAAACACAAATAGTGGCAGAAATCTGTCAAAACAGAACAGCTGACAAAGGTCGATTTTTTCGAGGACCTTCTGTTGCTCAAATCAAAAAGTGCAAAACTAATGAAAGTTTGGATATAACCTGGGGCATATGCACAAGAAATCGCAGGTCAAAAAGATATTCTGGGAATTTTCACGAATTTATATGGTGGAGCACCAAAGTCTGTTTCAGGACAGCAACTTCCCCAAATCTTACCTCCCTCAAATTAGAGGTTCTTTTTGGTACAAAAACGAAATAAAAAGGATAAGGAGCGGTTATTACAGTAGTAATAACTTTCAAGATTCAAATAAAAGAAAAAGAACTGAAAAGAAAACATTGGGTTATCTCCCAAGAGTGCTTTTCTTTAACGCCTTTGAGCTAGGCGCATAAAGTGCAAATCAAGTAATATCAAAAGAGGCATTAAGATCAACTGCAGAAGTCTTTTCAAGAAGACATTGTATTGCATCCAAATAATTTTTTGAAGACCCCTTGTGATCACGCTTTGGTTCACTCAATTCACTAAAAATATTTTCAGGACAGATCCAATCAAAATTATTTTCCAAAGCTTCATGCAACCCTAAGAGTTTGCTAGGTATTGGTACTTTGATATCTTCTTTGGTTGTACCAACAACATTAACGGGCGAGCCAAGCATATTAAAACACTCAAAAATTTTCCTAGTTTCAATAGCAACATCTCTAAATTCTCTACGCAAAGTCTCCAAAATAAAATTTTTCTTTTCAGAGTCTTAGATATCATGAAGCTTAAGAAACATTTGTTGCATAAAAGGATTAAAGTTAACAAACCTAGCCTCCAACATGTGAACTAAATAAGCAGCAGCAACTTCATAACTAGGAGCAAGCTCAGCCAAAGATCTATCCTCAACATCTCTATGCATACTAATATGATTAAAGAACTCCTCAATGTTACCTTTCCCAATAATAGAACCACTACCTACTGAGAGGTCCTCCAAAATATACTTAGGGAACAACATAATGAAGTAAGAGTAATAAAGTAACAACTATAAAGGAAGCCAATTTTTTTGTATTTTTGATAAAATGATGCAAGCAAAAATAAAGTAAAGCAAAACTAAAACAAAGTAAAAGATTGTGCGTGCGAGACTCCCCTTGCAGAAGTCTTCTTCCTCCCCGGCAATGGTGCCAGAAAACTTGTTGACGGCGCCCAGTTGACGAGGGAGATTATTCTTCTTCGGTCCCCGGCAACAGTGCCAGAAAACTGCTTGATGGCTTGTAAGTACGGCCCGTTGGGAACCCCAAGAGGAAGGTATGACGAGCACAGTAGCAAGTCTTCTCTCAGTTGTGAAACCAAGGTTGAATCGAACCAGTAGGAGAAAGCCAAACTTCAGAAGGTCATGCTTGCTAGCTTCGCGACACTCCGGACAAGGGCGCCAGATAAACTGCTTGTCGGCGTGTCTTCCCCCTGTAGCAACGTGAAACCTGCACACAACACAAACAAGTACTTTGCTCCCAACTTACGATGAGGTTGTCAATCTCACCGGTTTGGTGTAAACAAAGGATTAAGCGTATCGAGTGGTAAAAGGATAATAGTAATGCAAGAAAGTAAACAGAGTGAGTAATAGTAAAACGGTAAAGCTATTTAAAGGAAATTGGACCGGGATCCACAGTTCACTAGTGGCGTCTCTCCATAAGATAGTAAAAGCATGCTGGGTAAACAAATTACAATTGGGCAATTGATAGAGTAAAGATAACGTACATACATCACGAGGATCACTATGAGGCTTACTCTGGGCATTACGATAAAATACATAGACCGCCATCCAACTGCATCTATAACTAAAAATCCACTCGCGGGGAATCGTCCGAGGACCCCTTGAGTATTAAGTTGCGAACAACAAATAATTGCATTAAGCAAAGTGCGTAATGTAAACAAAGCAAATGTCCTTGGACACAAGAATGTTGTTTTCTCCCTAGTGCCAACATCACATCTACAACCTTAGAGGTTTCTGTCACTCCCCCAGATTAAATAGAGGCATGAGCCCAACTATCGAGCATAAATACTCCCTCTTGGAGTCACTAGCATCTACTTGGCCAAGATAGCTACTAGCAACGGAAAGCATGCAAGATCATAAACAACATAGAGATAACATAAGATATATAATTCAGCACATCAACTTGACATAGTACCAATACTCATCGGATCCCAACAAACACAACATGTATGATTACATAAAGATGATCTTGATCATGTAGGGCAGCTCACAAGATCTAAACATGAAGCACATGGTGGAGAAGACAACCATCTAGCTACTACTATGGACCCGTAGTCCAACGTAGACTACTCACACATCACTCCGAAGGCGACCATGGTGGTGGAGAAGGCCTCCGGCAGGGATTCCCCTCTCCGGCAGGGCACCAGGAAGAGCTCCTGGATCCTCCCGGTCTCGCGTCGATGACGGCGGCGGCTTGTAGTATGTTTCGAGGAAAAGCGATCCATCCTTTAGGTTTTTCCCGTCGAGGCGACTTTATAGGCGAAGGGGCAGCGTCAGGAGGTGTACCAGGCGCCCTCACCATAGGTGGGCGCGGCCAGGGGCTGGGTCGCGCCCCCCTGTGGTGTGGCTGGCCCCTGGCCCCCCTCCGTCTCATCTTCGGTCTTCGCGAAGCTTCGGTAAAATAGGAGGTTTGGCTTTTGTTTCGTCCAATTCTGAAAATATTTCCCGTGTAACTTTTCTAAAACACAAAAATAGCTGAAAACAGAGAACTGGCACTGTGGCATCTTGTTAATAGGTTAGTTCTGGAAAATGCATAAAAATGCCACGAAGTGTAACAAAATACAAAGCAAATGGTGTAAGAACAAGCATGGAGCATCAAAAATTATAGATACGTTTGAGACATATCAGCCACTTTAGAGTCATTTGCTTCCTGATAATGGGTAGGTCTTGAGGGTTGATTACGTTGAGCATCTTCCTTCCCGTCCACAGTTCTATAAACTTGAGCATGAAGAAACCACAGTCGTCCCTAGGATGGTACATGTAGTTTGAATTTAGAAACCGGGGATAAAAGAATGCAGACATGCCTGGATGTACAAAAAACAACATTGCATTTTTGAACTTACAGTGTATCCTGCTTTGGAGTGGTCACGTGTTCAGTCTGCCATCTCTCGATGTTTATATTTGACTCCCCAAAGTTTGCCCTCCACATGCCTTTTATTGATCCAATTATTGCCCTGACATCTTTCATTAATCCCTTGTTTCCCTTAGATCTCATTGAATCCATCACCTCAAACCTCTCGGCCTTCAGATTCAACACAATCAGATAGTAGTGACCTATGAATTCTTTGATATCAGGAGTCAAGTCTTGTAGTATAGGGAACAATATCTGACAAAAACACTAAGGGAAAATGTTATTAGTTACCTCAATCAGAAAGTTATTAGTTACATACAGAAGGTTATTAGTTACTTGTTGATAGACAGAAAAGATGTAGAAACACTTTAGTTACATCAAAACACACCTTCTCCTTATGGTCCGGACGATTTTCTTGTGTCATTTTGAAGAGTTTTTTCACCAGCCTATCATGTGAGCAAGTCACAGCCCTCAACTTGGTCTTCATCATGAAAAAATGGAAAAAAGAAGGGAAAGAAAATGTAAGAACCCGTAATAAAAATGTAGCATCAACCTGTAACAAAAAAAGGTAGAATGTTTGTGATGTTGTAACTCACCGCCAGCCTTAATGGCATCACGTGTGTCTTATGCTTGGACATCTCAATAGAGAGCACATGTAGTGCTAATTCACAGGTGGAGTTGCTTAACCAACCTCCTGGTCTAACTGAGTCTGCTAGATCTCGTAGGTATATGTAGAAAGAACCATAATCAATGATTTTTTCCTCATTAACTTCATCTTCCGTGTTCCCCCCATAGTTGCAAACTCTGGTGTACACTTCATGCATAAACTTCGTTGCAATTTCCTTCTTGTCATATTGTACAAACGGTGACTTCTGGTTTTGTGCTAGCTTAACCAATCTCGTCTTGTGTGCTTGCGGGACAGGAGTGCAGCTAGAATGTCCATGCAGTGTAACAATTGATTGTTCCCCCATTTGCTTGTTCTTGTTTGCTGCAGTTGTAGGCATTTTGATGTTCGAATAGATTTTGTCCAATGAGTCCCCACTCTCATTGCTGGAGATTATAACATGATTGTCGATTCCTTCACTTGTTTGATCATCGAAACCAAGATAAAAGATGGGGAGTACTCAATGAGCTCACGTCGGTGCCTCTAAGATACTGTTTCAATTGTATCTTGTGCATTATAAAATTGGGACTTCAAATTCCTGTTCATAGCACTAGTTCCTGTTGTTTCTCCAGGTTCATTGACATTGCTGTCATTCCCTTTTGCTTGCTCTTTACCAAATCTTGATAACCTACTTGTAGTTGCAGCAACCTTGGTTACAGGCCTCCTATTGACTGGACTGCAAGGTTTCAATTTCTTTTCTTTGCCCAGAAGTGAGGTGTGTGCCTCGACACTTTTTTCCGCTTCGCCCCGGACTTCAGAAGATACAAACTTCCTTTTCTTCCCCGGGGGAGTTACTTTTATGTCAATCTCAGCACTGATTGACTTATGTTGTTGATGCTCTTCGTTCTTGTGCTCTTCTGAGTGTTCATGTACTCCTGGTTGTTCCCTGTCCAACTGTTCCTCTATGGGCAGATGAGCATTCTCATCTGTACTGAATGTTTTGGAACTAGTTCCGTAAATCTGCAGCTGCTTGAGTGCATCAGGAGTGACATCCAACATAGAAGTATGTACATTTGTAGTTTCCTATACTGCGACATCTGATGTATGAGTGATGTCCAAGCTACCAGTTTGCTTGGGTTGTTCACCAGCCTGCTCCCCACCTAGCTGGCCACTGTTTTCTGTAACTGGACTAGGCAAATCAGCAACATAATCAATGTTGATGCCCTTTTCACTGCCTTTAACAACAACATTTGGCTCTGTTTCTTCTACACTCCCATTTGTTACTGCCCCTTTCACTACAACCTCTGCTGTAGGATTGACGTCCAAACTAGCAGTTGGCTTGGGTTGTTCACCAGCCTTCTCCCCACCGAGCTGCCCACCGTTTTCTGTAACTCGACTAGGCAAGTCAGCAACATAATCCATGTTGATGCCCTTTTCAGTGCCTTTAACAACATCGTTTGCCTCTGTTTCTTCTACATTATTATTTGTTACTGCAACTTTCACTGGTTCCTTTCCTGGGTCTTGATGTCCTCCTTGATGTTCCCTTTTCTTCAAAGTTTCTATTGGACGCCGTGCAACTCTTTTTCTCTTACATTTTTCAACTTGCTCGGCTTTTTCTGTATGTCCCTGTTCTAATGATTTCCCTATCTCATCTGATGGTACCAAATTTTTGATAAAACTTGCAAGTCCTCCTTCAAATGCTCTGCACATTTCAATGACAGCGGGCATGTACTTCTTCATGTCCTGCACAAACAGTCATAATGGGTTTTTATACATGTGGAAAATGATAATTGAAACTAGATGTAGAAAGAAGAAAGTCCAATTCTAGTCCTTGAACTTTCTCACAAGTTCACTTTTTATCCTAAATGTTTTTCTAGGTACAAAACAAACCCGCAACTTTGCGAATCATCCAAACTGTCGATTTCGTTGACTTTAAGAAAAACTGTGGTGCCATCACATACAAGATTCAATTAACAAATCGCTACCCAGTTGCAAACTGAAATCCATACAAGATATGAGGAGCTTCATACGTGCCAATTTGTAGCTTCGACAAAGATAACAATTCACCTTTTTGCCAAGCTGCTTCCAATCTTCCTTCAGGTGGGGCAGCGTGTGGCGGCACTGTTAGGGCTTCTGTTGATGGTTCACGTGAAAATCGCTGGAAGAGAGAAAGACGAGATCATGCATAACGAGCCCACCATCAAATCAGTTCTGCTTGATCCGGGTTCCTCTTATTTTGGTCCGGGTTGGCTTAGATCAGGTACCGTTCTATTTTTTTGCGCCATGGTTTTTCCAGTATGCTATGAAAATCAGCAAAACTGATGGTTTGAACTATATGAAAATTTTAGGGTTCATTTTGTACCTAAAAAAACATTTAGGACGAAAAGTAAACTTGCGTGAAAGTTCAAGGATCAAAAATGGACTTTCTTCATGTAGAAATGAAAAATATAAAACAATACAAATGAACACTAGCAGAACTAATTATACATGTGTTACAGCCTAAAATTCATTGCTTACAGTTACCAAAAGAAATAATGTTTATCCGGGTGACCACATTAATATTACAATAAAAATTAAAAGGTACCAGGTTAGGCAAAAGTTTATGATAAAATGACTAAAAATTAGATGAAAACATAGTTTTATACGTCGCGTGACTATATTAAAATACTATAAGATGTATATATTTTATAAAATGTACATCCCTGTGAGCACATGTATGGTGCGAACGGTTCCATCAGCATGTATAAAACCAAAAGCCAAAACCATAACCTAAATGTACACAAAATGCATGAAGAAACATCTGATGCATCATAAAAAAATATACACCTCAATGGGCTTATAGTTCATGTATAACCTGGGTCAGTAAGGTACACAATATACACCTCTGTGAGCCAAAACCATAAAACTAAATGTACACAAATATACATCTGATGCATCGTTAAAAAATGTACATCAGACTACTATTCAGCAGCTTCCTATGTAGAAGTGAAAAAATAGGAAGAAAAAAATACAATCAGAGACTTGCAGAACTAATTACCAGGTCTTTTTGACTGCCAGTAAGGTGTTTTCTGATAAACATGTCAACCTTTGTAGGTTCTGTGATGAATAATGAACAATTCGTCCTGAGACATGGCTTGAGCTGTTGACCAGAAATGAGAAACCTATGTTCACACAGTTGAAAAACAAAAAAAAGATGTACGAAAAAAAGATATAGACTTAATAAAAATAAACGTTACCTGTAATGCACCAAAACGGTCATTGATGTCTGTGTTTAAATCAGCTACACGGCTAATCATTTGGTTAGTCCACACAGAGCATCGAGTCCCATCTATCGGCATAGTTACTGCATCTGTTTCCAATGAATCAACATAAAGGACCTGCATAGGGATGAAAAAAACCATCCATTATTACTAATTACTGCAAAGATAAAGTAAAAAAGGAAGTAACCAATAAAATATGTGTTGTTCATCATGTAAAAGATAAATAAGAAAAGAGATATAAAAAATCACCATGAGATATGGCATGCAAGCCTTGAACCAATTCTTCGTGTCCTTTGCATTTGCAGTATGAATCATTATGTCAATAATGAACCTGGCCCAGTTGTAACTTTTGATAGCTTCTGTGTTGAGAACAGGAGGGTAACACTTTGGGCTGACCCAGACTGCAGTTGTTGGAGCAAACAAAGAGTGGGTGATGTATATCACAAACTTCCTGAGATACGCATCATCTGTGGGATACTCCGGTCCCAGCTCCTTCTCAAGAGTAGCTATATTAGGCTGCACCCCATCGGTGATCCCCATCATCTGCAACATCAGACTAGTCGCATCGACATCCTGCTTATATGGCACAACAGTATTCCCCATTGGAACACCCATAACCTTGACGACAGATTCAGTAGTGACTGGTATCCTACCCCTGTCCCCAAAATCCAGTACACAGTTGACAGGGTCAAAATTGTCCATAAGAAAGAGGCATATTTCAGGGATAGGCTTTGAACAGTTCATCTAGATAATGTCTCCAAAATCATATCTCACTATAAGGTCCTTTTGTGGAGGAGTCATAGCCCTGCAAACCCTGACAACTTTCATGGGAGATGACCAGTTGAAAAGATAACCCTGCCATATATACAGAATGAGAATACATTTCAGTCAGAAAGATAACAGAAAACAAAAGAGAAAAATACATGCATAAACATCTTGAGATCAAATTGCAATAACAACCCATTAGTGAATCCACAAAGGAGAAAAAATAACTACCTGGTTTTTCTTTTTAAGGACAAATCCTCCAGCATGATCATTATCTTCCTGCCTTGCTGTTTCCACATCTACAACTGGGTCTTCCTCACCCATGATGGCAGTTGGATCATCCGCCGTTGTTGGGAGCTGTAATTTCTGCTTCATCCTAAGGTGCTTTAATTGTGCACCTTTAGCATCCTTTTTTGGAGAGCATGCAGATTCCTGCAAAAAACACACAAAAAACATATCACAGAGAGATAACATAAAAAACAAGGTAGAACCACATAAAACCTAGAGTAAAGACCATAGGAAAATAATGAAGAATCCTCGCAAAAAGAGCATACCATTTCTGTGCCAGATGTATTCAAATAATGGATGACACAAAAGGGATTAATTCACCTGATTGAATGAAAAAAAAGGTAAGAACGGTGATATGCTTAGTACATATATATCCCAGTATACTATCAACTGGATAAATATACATACCAGATGTATTAAAAATACATTCTCTGTATAAATTACATATGAGTAGGATGTATATAAAAGTAGAAAAGGTATTCGTAGTACTTCATATTCATGAAAAAACAGATATATATCCAGGGTGTATATAATACACCAAGAATACAAAAACAAAATGTATAATCCCAAAGCCAGGATGTATAATCCCAAGCCAGGATGTACATTCCCAACAAGTAGTGTATAAATTGGATGTACATTCCCAAGCCATGATGTATAAATCCCAATCCACGATGTATAATTCCAAAATTAAAACATAAATTAAATGTATAAACTACATGAATAAACAACCAAAACAAACCCAAACTAATCATAAATATGCTACATGACTCATACAAAAACAAATTCCCAAATGTACATCGCACTTGAACATACGGCCCAGTTTATGGTTGAATTGCACAATGTGAATTAGCAAAATATACATCATCTGATGAAAATACACATTTCCCTTGATGTATAAACTGGGAAAAATGTACAAATCAGTAATATTCATCAGATTTCCCATATCTCGCCTTGAACAAAAACCTACTCTGAACATAAACATGCTACATGCTCAGACGAAAACAATCTCTGAAATATACATCGCTATTCAACTTCAACGGATATAGGCGCTATCAGAACTTTCCCAAGCGCATCGAATTCACCATGACGATCATACACTAGCATCCATCAAAAAAAGATCCTAGGCAAACAATTTTTCATGAGCACTGACAAATTATCTCCCCTAAACTAGCATCATCAGAAGGGTACTAGGCAAACAAATTCATGAGCACTGACAAAATTATCTCCCCTAAACTAGCATCATCAGAAGGGTCCTAGGCAAATGAATTCATGAGCACTGATAGATTATCTCCCTTAAACTAGCATCATCAGAAGGGTCCTAGGCAAACACAAAAACGTACAGAGCACTCAGAAAAATTATTGCCCCTACCGTGGCGCCCCAATCCGCACCAGAGAAACAAAACTAGCAGCAAAAGTACACAAACCTAGATCGAATAACTTACCAGAATCGCGTCAATCCGCGCCGAGAAAATCCCTCTGAGCTATGCCGCCCAGCACCAAAAATCACCAGAAAATCGCGCGTGAGCCAGATAATCTCCTTCACCTACTCCACTATCAGCTCAGGGAAGCTTCAGCCGTCCCTACAGAGCCCTGGAAAAGCGTCGGTCACCGGCGGCACGCTGCCAAAGCAGCCCGCCACCAAAAATACGACCGCCTTCGCTCTCCCGATGACCCGATCCAGAGATTACACCGACAAAACTCCACACCGCGACTCCCACACCAACAAGGAGTTCCTCCCCCGCGAATTCCCGGCGACTAGCGTGGCTGATTTGGGGGGAGGGGAGGCAGAGCGAGCTGCGATGCGGGCGAGAGAGAGGAGGGGAATGGACACGATACCGAAAAATAGGGAAGACGATAAAGAAAATGAAACGGTAAAAAAACCTGTCAGAAGGTTTGGACGATAGCGCCGCTCTCTCACGTCCGCTCGATCTAGATCCAACGCGCGCGAGCAGGGAGCACCGCGTAAGACACCGGAGTGACCATGCAAGAAATTGATAATACGTTAATATATTTCCTCCCCAGAGAACTGAGTGTCGTTCCAGTTTACTTGGTATGTTGATCGATTTTTCTTTCAGTCAGGTACTCTGCTCGGCTTGGAAGGACGATGCGATGAATGTCTCCTCTGCTGTGCTCAGAAGTTGCAATACATGATGCACCGGTCAAGGAGGTCGCGTGGATACCTCAAATGAAATTTTTTTTGTCTCTGGAAGCTGGAATAAGGCACTAAGGTGCAAGAACTCTAATACCCTGCACTGTCAGTATTCATTTATTTCTGTTGTGGCATGTCTTTGTGCTTCGTGTTCTTTTTTGCGTGATCTTCTTTCAGTTAGTTCCTTGTTGTGTTGTGGTGTGAGGAAACATACTTTTCTGTAACTCCCAGAGTCTGTATTCTGAATAGATAGAGTACCTTTATTAGGTACTCCATCTGTTTTAAAATATAAGATATTTTAGCTTTATGAAGCAAATGTATTTAGACATCTTTTAGTGTGTAGGTTCACTTAAATATACACACTAAAACATATCTAAATACATTTGGTTTATAAACCTAAAACATCTTATATTTTAAAACGGAAGGAGTACATTGTGTTCTCCTAATCTTCAAATTGTTGGCGTGTCTCCGCAGCTACCGGTTACCAGGAGTTGAATTCTGAAGCAATGAAAATCTAATATTAGGAATAGGCAATAGACGATACTAGAATATGACTTAGATCTAGGTTACAACCTGGCCGCCACCTCAGCTGCCACCATCGACGACGTCTACCACGGACGCCTCCCATTTTGGGAGATGTGGCATAAGGAGGCAAGGGACTCCGAGCAGTGGAGGGCGCCGCGTGGTCCATCCGACCGCCACATTTCAAAATATTAGAGGGGTGCAAGAGTACGCAGGTATAGATATTATGATTTCATATTCATACCCATTCTACCTAATAGGTATCATATTTTCTTATTTACATACTTATGGGTATATTTTTTTCTCTCATACCCATACTTCTAACAACCCGTAGATTTACAAGCCATTATCGCGCGTAGCCCTTATATCAGTTGTTTATATGCTTGGGATTCGAGCTTGCGGGTTCCCTATAAGTCTCATCAAAAAAGGGAATCTATAGATGTCATGTGTGCGAGTGGAATGACTTTATATTTGCCCGTCGGTACTCTTTAAAAACACTATGAAGAACTCTATAGAAATAGACAAGAACTTCATATAACCAAACAGCAAAAGGTTTAAAAATAATTTTAAAAATTTAATATTAGACTCGTTTCGAAGAGTTCGATGTCAGTAAGTCAAATATGTGAACGACAATTCAATTTGCATATATTGTGCGGGAGTAGAGTTTCATTCTAAATTCTTGGTGTATTTGAAGAAAGAAATCTAATCTCGCATCGCATGCAAGTGAGCCACATCTTACTTCAATTCCTATGAAAAGCAAACGGTAGAGAGATAAGGGTTGTGCACAATAACAACTTGTAAACAGACTATTGCATATTAGCACAATACCCGTGCGTTACAATGGGTAGATAGATGATAAAAAGTTTCATAAAAAGTAAATTAAATAAAAACTTTGGTCTTTAGTTTCACTAAAATGTCCTTTTTTGATCGGGAGGCATCAGGGCGTCGGTCTTCTATTTTCATAGGAAATTAGTGGCCCGGCGTAGCCTCGCACTGACGTGCTTTATCTTTCCTGGTGACAACCCTCTCATGTTTGGTCCGATTCACAGATTTCATATGTATATATGTCAAACCATGGAAGATAGAGAAATGCAATAGAAGGAAATGACTACATGTAGAAACTAAGATAAGAAAATCAGACGGATGCACGAAAGAAATAAGCGCATGTGTTGAGCTAAAGCACTTTCATTCCTTAAGGAAAACATACCAATTGCGTTCACAAAAAGCATGGGGATACTTGAGCATAACGTCTGACATCTCAATCTGCCACCTCCATGAATCCCTCCCTTGTCATTTCATGAAGGAAAAAAGGATTCTTAAAAAGGGGAAGAACCCCCAATCCGCGCCATTTATTGGAAAGAAGAGTAAAATTGAGAAACCAATAACCACGGCTAGGAATAATATCGAGACTGGTTTTTTTACCTATCACGGTTTTCTAATCATCATGTCCTCTAGCAATTTTATTAGTTTAAATTTACAAAAAAAACAATGGCTATAAGAAATTTATATCTATATCTAACTGGGTTATCCACCTATTACAAAAACAACATCTGGGAATAATTTATATCTATATATACCTAATAATAAAAGCATGCAAATATGCCCGTGTTGCTATGGAAAATCAATAGTGAAATATACTCATACTACTTGTCTCTAATATTGATGTATCTAGACAAGTGTATATATACATCAATATTAGCAACAAGTAATATAGATCGGAGGAAGTATAATATTTGTTATTTGTCAAACCTAGTTGGATAAAAATTGCCACATGAAACACAACATCAAGTAGCTAGATGCAAAGATCTATTGTACATATTGAATTTTATACAGCCATCTTTCAGAGATATAGAAAAAAGGCAACCACACTTTTCTGGCAGTCGGGCACTAAAAGGCAGAGAAGTTCATTAAGATTTTACATAAATTGAAGCCAGTTTATCAAGTTACTTTGCAGAATAAATCTCACCAAGTATGCCAGTAAAAAATATCTGATGATGTTACTCAACATAAGAAAACCTCCATGCCTTCATATGTAGTATCTTATACGGTTATACCCATTTTACTCCAGCAAGTTATTTTAGGGAAAGTCCATTCTCTAAACCTGCAAGTTAACAAAGCATCTAGCAACGCAATATACTTCCTTTGTGGAGGGATCGGAAACGAATTTTGAAAAACAGAACCTGACGGACTGATATGTCTCAAACGTATCTATAATTTTTGATGCTCCATGCTTGTTTTTACACCATTTGCTTAGTGTTTCGTTACACTTCGTGGCATTTTTATGCATTTTCCGGGACTAACCTATTAACGAGATGCCACAGTGCCAGTTCCCTATTTTTCTGCTATTTTTGTGTTTCAGAAAAGCTATACAGGAAATATTCTCGGAATTGGACGAAACAAAAGACAAACATCCAGAAATTCACCGAAGCTTCCAGAGAACCGAAGAGAAGACAGAGTGGGGCCACGAGGGGCCCACACAATAGGGCGGTGCGGCCCAGGGGTGGCCCATGCCCCCTATGTGTGTGGACACCTCGGTCCACTTCTGACGATGCCCCTTCGCCTATAAAGACCCCCCGATGGGAAAAACCTAAACACCCGATCACTTTTCCAGAAACACATCGCGATCCGCCGCCGCCATCGACCCGAGATCGGGAGGGTCTAGAAGCTCTTCCTGGCACCCTGCCGGAGAGGGGAATCGCCACCGGAGGTCTTCTTCATCGCCATGCTTGCCTCCGGCGCGATGAGTGAGTAGTCTACCTTGGACTATGGGTCCATAGCAGTAGCTAGTTGGTTGTCTTCTCCACTATGTGCTTCATGTTTAGATCTCGTGAGCTGCCTTACATGATCGAGATCACCATTATGTAATTCTACATGTTGTGTTTGTTGGGATCCGATGAATATTGGTGTTATGATTGAGTTGATGTACTAAATATTATTTTATGTTATCTCTATGTTGTTTATGATCTTGCATGCTCTCCGTTGTTAGTATCTATCTTGCCCGAGTAGATACTAGTGACTCCAAGAGGGGGTATTTATGCTCGATAGTTGGGTTCATGCCTCTATTTAATCTGGGGGAGTGACAGAAACCTCTAAGGTTGTAGATGTGCTGTTGCCACTAGGGAGAAAACAACATTCATATGGTCAAGAGCATATGCTTTGTTTACATTACACACTTTGCTTAATGTAGTTATCTGTTGTTCGCAACTTAATACTTGTGGAGTTCTCGGATTGATTCGCCACAAGTGGATTATTAGTCATAGATGCAGTTGGATGGCGGTCTATGTATCTTGTTGTAATGCCCAGAGTAAATCTCATAGTGATCCTCTTGACATATCACGTTATCTTTATTCTATAAATTGCCCAACTATAATTTATTTACCCAGCATGTGTTATTTTATCTTATGGAGAGACACCACTAGTGAACTGTGGACCCCGGTCCTATTTCCATTATATTGCTATCACCTGTTTACTTTACTCGCACTGTTTACTTTACTCGCATATTACTATTGCTTTCCACTCGATACGCTCATACCCTTTGTTTCAAGCAAACCGATGAGATTAACAACCTCATCATAAGTTGGGAACAAAGTATTTGGTTGTGTTGTGTGCAGGTTCCACGTTGCTGCTTGCAAGCAAAGCCTGGACGAGGCACCTTATAAATTTTCCGGAGCTGTCGCGAAGCTAGCAAGCATCACCTTCAGTCGTTTGGCTTTTTCCTACTGGATTGATAACCTTGGTTTCGTAACTGAAGAAAAACTTGCTGCTATATTCATCAAACCTTCTCTTGGGGTTTCCAACTGGCTGGTCATTTACTTTATCAACTACACGCCAACAAGTTCTCTAGCACCATTCATCACCGCGCCATCATGGACCAACGGTGTTGCTGCTCTCCCCTTCTCTGAACTATATGGTGGCGCTCGCCTCCACCTTCAAGACCTGTTAGAGGAACCGTTTCTTGTCCCCTCCCAGCTAGAGCAAGGATTTTTGGTGCTCTTGGACGACAGGGGCGATCACGGTAGTCTGATCTCGCGCTGGGCGTCACCAGGACGAAGTCACAGCCGCCACAAATCGCTTGTCTTTCACACCTCGACCAGTCACGCCAAATTTCAGCCTCGGTGGCCTTCCCTGTCTCCACCTGAAGCGACTACACCTAATCGCCATGGAGAACCAGTGTTGGCAGGGAGAACTCGTGGAGTGGGTACCGCAAGAAATCGGCCAGCCCATACACGCGCGACGGTGCGGAGGAGCCCTCACGGCGGAGAGCCACGGCTTCGTCCTTGGCGGCATGCTTTCCAGCTCGCGACAAGGCATCCAGAAAAATCCCCAATTCCAAGGACCCGGGCATCCTCCGCTCTGGTAAGTGATACGTCTCAAACGTATCTATAATTTTTGATGCTCCATGCTTGTTTTTACACCATTTGCCTTATGTTTCGTTACACTTTGTGGCGTTTTTATGCGATTTCCGGAACTAACCTATTGACAAGATGCCACAGTGCCAGTTCCCTGTTTTCTGCTGTTTTTGTGTTTTAGAAATGCTACATAGGAAATATTCTCGGAATTGGACGAAACAAGTTCCAGAACTCCTATTTTTCCCGGAAGAGGACCGAAGACCGAACGAGAGTCGGAGGGGGGGGGGCAGAGGGCATGCTCACCATGAGGGGGGCGCTCCCCTCCTAGCCGCGCCCAGGGGTGGTGAGGCCCCCCTGGTGGCCCTCTGACGCCGCCTCTCCGCCTATTTAAAGCCTCTCGAAGTCCAAACCCTAAATCAATCGGCATTTTTCCCAGAACAGTTCGGCAGCTCCGCCGCCGTTGAAGACAAATTTTGGGGGACAGAAGTCTCTGTTCCGGCACCCTGCCGGGATGGGGAAGTGCCCCCGGAGCCATCTCCATCGGTCTTCATCGCCGTCTCCGCCGTCTCCATCGACCTCACCGCCATCTCCATCAACCTTGCTGTCTCCTATGATGAGGAGGGAGTAGTTCTCCCCCGGGGCTGAGGGCTCTACCGGTAGCTATGTGGTTCACCTCTCTCTTCCATGATGTGATCTTTATGTGATCATGAGCTTTGTATCTAGTTGAATTGGTAGATGTTATTATTCAGATATTATGCTACTCCCGTGCTTTATATTTGTAATCTCCGGAGATACCTTGTATCATGGTGTGAAGGTGACTAGTGTGCGCATCATGTGTATCTTTTTGGTTAATGTCTCTATGAATTGTTGGTGTTTGTTGGAACCATCTAGTGCGTTCATGGTGATAGTGTGGGATAATCTAGTTTGGAAACATACGGACTTTGAGGAGTGCTTCGTAGCCCTATGCATGATTAGTGTTCGTTTTCCATTGGAAAATTGTTTTGAGTTGCATATTGATGATAGTATCTATTGGTTCAATTATGTTATATTTGTTGGGAGTGTGTCCACTAGTGAAAGTATGATCCCTAGGCCTTGTTTCCAAGCTTTGCACACCGTTTACATTCAGTTTTGTTACATGTTTGCTTGCAGCGATATTTATTTCAGATTATATTTACTACCTATAATCATCACTACTACTTGTATTTCACTATCTCTTTGCCGAACTAGTGCACCTATACATCTGACAAGTGTATTGGGTGTGTTGGGGACACAAGAGATTTTCTGTATCGTAATTGCAGAGTTATTTGAGAGGGATAGCTTTGGCCTCTGCTGGCCCGTGGGTGACGGCAGTAGAAGATTCCTTGTGCGTGGTGAATGACCAGCCAGTTGGGAACCCCGAGAGGAAGGTATGATGAGTATAGCAGCTAGTTTTCCCTCAGTTAAGAAACCAAGGTTTATTGTTCTTGGAGAGGAGAGACAAACGACTGAAGGTGATGCTTGCTGGCTTGCGACAGCTTTGGACAATATATATATATGGCGCCTCATCCAAGCTTTGCTTGCTAACTACAACGCGGAACCTGCACACAACACAACCAAGTACTTCGTTCCCAACTTGCGATGAGGTTGTCAATCTCACCGGTTTGCTTGAAACAAAGGTTATGAGCGTATCGAGTGGAAAACAATAGAGTATGCGAATAAAGTAAACAGTGCGAGTAAAGTAAACAGGTGATAGCAATATGATGGAAATAGGACCGGGATCCACAGTTCACTAGTGGTGTCTCTCCATAAGATAAATAACACATGCTGGGTAAACAAATTACAGTTGGGCAATTGATAGAATAAAGATAAACGTGATATGTCAAGAAGATCACTATGAGATTTACTCTGGGCATTACAACAAAATACATAGACCGGCATCCAACTGCATCTATGACTAATAATCCACTTGTGGCGAATCAATCCGAGAACTCCACAAATATTAAGTTGCGAACAACAGATAATTGCATTAAGCAAAGTGTGTAATGTAAACAAAGCATATGCCCTTGAGCATATGAATGTTGTTTCCTCCCTAGTAGCAACAGCACATCTACAACCTTAGAGGTTTCTGTCACTCCCCCAGGTTAAATAGAGGCATGAACCCACTATCGAGCATAAATACCCCCTCTTGGAGTCACTAGCAACTACTCGGCCAAGATAGCTACTAACAACGGAGAGCATGCAAGATCATAAACAACATAGAGATAACAAAAGATAATATTCAGTACAGCAACTTAATCATAAACACCAATATTCATCGGATCCCAACAAACACAACATGTAGAATTACATAACGGTGATCTCAATCATGTAGGGCAGCTCATGAGATCTAAACATGAAGCACATGGTGGAGAAGACAACCATCTAGCTACTGCTATGGACCCATAGTCCAAGGTAGACTACTCACTCATCACTCCGGAGGCAAGCATGGCGATGAAGAAGACCTCCGGTGGCGATTCCCCTCTCCGGCAGGGTGCCGAGAAGAGCTTCTGGACCCTCCCGATCTTCGGGTCGACGGCGGCGGCGGATCGCGATGTGTTCTGGAAAAGTGATCGGGTCCTTAGGTTTTTTCCGTCGGGGGGTCTTTATAGGCGAAGGGGCGATGTCAGAGGAGGGGCCAGGCCTCCTCACACCATGGCGGCGCGGCCAGGCCCCTGGCCGCGCGAGCCTGGCGTGTGGGGCCCTAGTGGCCCCCCTCCTACTTTCCTTCGGATCTCTGGAAGCTTTCGGGTAAAATAAGACTTCAGGAACTTGTTTCGTCCAATTCCGAGAATATTTCCCGTGTATCACTTCTGAAACACAAAAACAGCAGAAAACAGGGAACTGGCACTGTGGCAACTCGTTAATAGGTTAGTTCCGGAAAATGCATAAAAGTGCCACGAAGTGTAACGAAACATTAGGCAAATGGTGTAAAAACAAGCATGGAGCATCAAAAATTATAGATACGTTGGAGACGTATCAAGAATCCCCAAGCTTAACTCCTGCTCGTCCTCGAGTAGGTAAGTGATAACAAAAGAATAATTTTTGAGGTGACATGCACCTACACAATCTTGATCATATATGTAAGCATTTGTGAGCTAGGATCATGAGAACTTAAAACATGGGCATGAAAGATATAATCTTGACAATAAGAACTTAGCAACCATGTTGTAAACATGAAAATGAACACAAACAAAAGATCATGAAAATGAAACAATGAAAGTCAAACGTGTGTTCAAATCATAAGGAAAAACATACAAATGGTTTTCAGCTTGTCCTTCAAAGAGAGCAAAACATAAATGCATAGGACACCTTCAAGTTTAAAAGGGCGACTAGATACAAATAATTTGAGAACAAGTGAAACCAACAATATGAATCAATCAATGAACTTTGGGAGAATGCATATCACACTAAGAATGACAACTATGCTCTCTTAATGGTGCATTAAGATAGAAGGTGGTGACTCAACATAAAAGTAAAAGAAAGGCCCTTCACAGAGGGAAGCAGTGATTGCAAGTTTTATAACCTTCAAAAATTATGGTACTTACCGGCTTTGATCTCTCATTGCCCCCATCATAAGCATCTTGAATGGTTAAAGTTAATGCGAGAACAATTATGATGCATATGCTTGAAAAATCATAAGTTGAAAACCTCGTGCCCCGTGAATATGAGTACCCAAACCTCATGCTACTTTACTTAGAGTCCCAAGCAAGGCTCTTGTCATTGTAAGTATATGCATATCACTGAGAACCACCAATGGGGTACCTCCGTGCCTGATGACATGGAATAAGCCCACACCAAAATGACAGGACAAGCAGACAATGAACACCTCGAAATCTCTTTTATTTGCCTTTTGTTTAGCTTTTTATTGTGAGATGCGTCGTCGAATGTTCACCATGGGTATGCTGCAAATTTCCACCATGAATTATGCATGGCTTAGATTAGCGGCCCGGCGTTTCCCTAACACATATACAAACTCCATGATCCCCACAAGATTCCCAATTCATTTCACACCGCGGGCATCCATAAACAAAAGATCACGATATCAACTCAAATAAGAAGTGCAATGTTGAAAGCTTGCCCCATGACAGCATGGCTGGGCTAGTCTCCAACTTACAACTTGCAAGCATAACAACTCAACATAAGAGACCACAATGTCAAATTTTTAAGAACAGGAAAAAGTAAAGTGTGCCTTCCGGTTCGTGAGAGCTTTACTGACCGAATTTCGCATAACACTGGTAAGAGTTTAATTTGAAGAGAAAATAAAAGCAAGTCAAATTTACTTGGAATAGCAAATTGCTAGTAGGTATGTATGATGGACACTTTGGAAAACTTTGGCTTTTAGGAGTTGGATGCACGAGTAGAGCTCATACTCAGTACAAGGCGAGGGCTAGTAAAAGACTGGGAGTGACCAACTAAGAGAGCAATAATGGCCATAATCATGCAAAGCGACAAAGCGACATTAAAAGAAGCATAAGATGGCATCAAAAGTCAAAAACTAAATGATCATAGAGGATATTGGCGACTTTGTAAGAGTCTAACATGTGTGAGCATGCGCCAAGTCAACCCAAATAAAGTATCAAGGAGAAAACCAAAATAATGCTTCCATACAATAAAAACAACGCATGATTTTTTTCAAAGGATCATTAAGCAATCTCAGATATTTGAGACAAATCATGCTACAGCAAAACCACTAAGCATACTATCAAAAAGACATCAAGCATGACATGAAAAAGCCTAAGCCGCAGTCTACACAAGCTCCTTCTTGTACCACTATTTTGCACAAAGCTTTTTCTCTTTTCCAACACCATTTGAAATTTTTAAAGACACCTCTTTTGATGAAAACCAATAAAGATCAGAGGCAAAAATACACCTTGATGAAAAGATATGGCAAGGTCTGAACACAAATCAAGGCGAAAACAAAAACCAAAAGCAGTAGCAGAAAAAGAAGAACACCCGGTGAAATTGTAAGAATGAAAACGGAGTGTTCTTTGCAAATGAAAACGAGGCAACTTCTCCAAAAGAAATTTGTTGGGGTCCAACCATTTATTGCAGCAAACAAACAAACTAAACTAAATAAGAAAACTAAAACAACTGACGCTCCAAGAAAAACACATAGTGCATGAAGCAATAAAAATATAGCGTCTTGAAAGGTGACCTGATTTTTGCCGATGAAGAAGGGGTGCCTTGGGGGCATCCCCAAGCTTTGACGCTTGTACTTCTTGGGTATTTCTTGGGGTGATGCATGGGCATCCCCAAGGTTGAGCTTTTGTCCATTCTTCAACTCATCTCATCATTCTCCAATCCCTACACTTGAAAACTTCCTTCATACAAAACTAAACATAATTCTATTAGCAACATTAGTGCAAGCATAACATATAATCAACCTCTTTTTGCTTCAGGTTTCAAATCAAAACCACCACATATATAGCAAATACTACTGTAGCAACTTCCCCAAAAGTTCCATGATCAAAAGAACTCAAAAGAAAGCGATAAAGTGGCAAACACAAATATTGGCAGAAATCTGTCAAAACTGAACAGCTGACAAAGGTCGAATTTTTTAGGGGTTTTCTGTTGCAAAAATCAAAAAGTGTTCAACTAAAAAAAGTTTTGATATAACCTGGGGAATATGCACAAGAAATCGCAGGTCCAAAAGATATACAAAGAATTTATACGAATTTTTACGGTGCAGCACCGAAAACAGTTTCAGGACAGCAACATCCCCAAATCTTTACCACACTCAAATTAGAGGCTTCTCTTGGTACAAAAACGAAATAAACAAGATAAGGAGTGATCATTACAGTAGTAATGACTTCCAAGACTCAAATAAAAGAAAAAAGTACTGAAAAGAAACATTGGGTTATCTCCCAAGAGTGCTTTTCTTTAACGCCTTTGAGCTAGGCGCAGAAAATTGCGAATCAAGTAATATCAATAGGTGAAGTGCTAGTTACCTTAGTAGGCTTTTTGAAGGTTCCCGAAGATGATTCAACCTGCAAGTCACCCTTAGTGGAACTAAGAGTCTTACCAATTTTAAGAACATGTTGAGATTTAAGCGCAGAAACCTTGGGAACATACATAATTTTTTGCTCTTTTCCAACAAACACTTTCTCTTTCTTAAATTTAAGAGAAGAGAAGATTAAGCTAAGAGTTTCCATAGACTCCTCTAGTTTACCAATCCTTAAATTTTGATTATCAAGAGTAGTGCTAGCCTCTAAAATGGTAATCCTCTTACCAATGTTTTCTACTAGTTCACTAACTCGGCTAGCATTTTCTAGGATATTTGGCAAACTTTTCTCTAAAGAGCTGAGCTTTTCTACCACCTCCTCCAAGGTGGTCTCGGTTTTAGCAACATGAATAGGTGGTATTCCCACTAAACTTTCAATTATAGTGCATGCTTCTCCAGCGGGAGTACCCAGAAAATTACCGCCTGTAAGAGTATCGAGAACATACCTATTCCAACTAGATATACCAACATAAAAATTTCTAAGGAGGATCGTGGTAGAGCGCTTTTTGGTACACCTATGATGAGCATTGTTAATTCGATACCAAGCATCTTTTAAACTTTCTCCCCCTTGTTTCTTAAAACTACGAACTTCTACTTCAGGATTACTCATTTTAACAAAACTAAAAGCAAACAAATAAAACAACTACCAAGGATTCTATTTTTTTTGGGTTTTTGATATAAAACGATGCAGGTAAAATAAATAAAGTAAAGCAAAACAATAACAAAGTAAAGGATGTGCGTGCGAAAACTCCCCCGCAGAAGTCTTCTACTTCCTCCCCGGCAACGGCGCCAGAAAATTATTGCTGGTGCCTAGTTGACGTGGGAGCTTATTCTTCTTCGATCCCCGGCAACGGTGCTAGAAAATTAGCTGCTGGCGCGTGGGCGACGGCACCAGAAGATTCCTTGTGCGTGGTGAATGACCAGCCAGTTGGGAACCCCAAGAGGAAGGTATGATGAGTATAGCAGCTAGTTTTCCCTCAGTTAAGAAACCAAGGTTTATCGTTCTTGGAGAGGAGAGACAAATGACTGAAGGTGATGCTTGCTAGCTTGCGACAGCTTCAGACAATATATATATGGCGCCTCGTCTAAGCTTTGCTTGCTAACTGCAATGCGGAACCTGCACACAACACAACCAAGTACTTCGTTCCCAACTTGCCATGAGGTTGTCAATCTCACCGGTTTGCTTGAAACAAAGGTTATGAGCGTATCGAGTGGAAAACAATAGAGTATGCGAATAAAGTAAACAGTGCGAGTAAAGTAAATAGGTGATAGCAATATGATGGAAATAGGACCGGGATCCATAGTTCACTAGTGGTGTCTCTCCATAAGATAAATAACACATGCTGGGTAAATAAATTATAGTTGGGCAATTGATAGAATAAAGATAAACATGATATGTCAAGAAGATCACTATGAGATTTACTCTGGGCATTACAACAAAATACATAGACCGCCATCCAACTGCATCTATGACTAATAATCCACTTGTGGCGAATCAATCCGAGAACTCCACAAGTATTAAGTTGCGAACAACAGATAATTGCATTAAGCAAAGTGTGTAATGTAAACAAAGCATATGCCCTTGAGCATATGAATGTTGTTTTCTCCCTAGTAGCAACAGCACATCTACAACCTTAGAGGTTTCTGTCACTCCCCCAGGTTAAATAGAGGCATGAACCCACTATCGGGCATAAATACCCCCTTTTGGAGTCACTAGCAACTACTCGGCCAAGATAGCTACTAACAACGGAGAGCATGCAAGATCATAAACAACATAGAGATAACAAAAGATAATATTTAGTACAACAACTTAATCATAAACACCAATATTCATCGGATCCCAACAAACCAAACATCTAGAATTACATAACGGTGATCTCAATCATGTAGGGCAGCTCATGAGATCTAAACATGAAGCACATGGTGGAGAAGACAACCATCTAGCTACTGCTATGGACCCATAGTCCAAGGTAGACTACTCACTCATCGCTCTGGAGGCAAGCATGGCGATGAAGAAGACCTCCGGTGGCGATTCCCCTCTCCGGCAGGGTGCCGGGAAGAGCTTCTGGACCCTCCCGATCTTTGGGTCGACGGCGGCGGTGGATCGCGATGTGTTCTGGAAAAGTGATCGGGTCCTTAGGTTTTTTCCGTCGGGGGGTCTTTATAGGCGAAGGGGCGATGTCAGAGGAGGGGCCAGGCCCCCTCACACCATGGCGGCCCGGCTAGGCCCCTGGCCGCGCGAGCCTGGCGTGTGGGGCCTTGGTGGGCCCCCTCCTACTCTCCTTCGGATCTCTGGAAGCTTCCGGGTAAAATAAGACTTCAGGAACTTGTTTCATCCAATTCCGAGAATATTTCATGTGTATCACTTCTGAAACACAAAAACAACAGAAAACAGGGAACTGGCACTGTGGCAACTCGTTAATAGGTTAGTTCCGGAAAATACATAAAAGTGCCACGAAGTGTAATGAAACATTAGGCAAATGGTGTAAAAACAAGCATGGAGCATCAAAAATTATAGATACGTTGGAGACGTATCAGCCTCTTCCTCCCTGAGTTCGATAAACCTTGGGTGATCCACTTAAGGGAAACTTGCTGCTGTTCTACAAACCTCTGCACTTGGAGGCCCAACACTGTCTACAAGAATAGACGCGTGCGTAGACATCAAGCTCTTTTCTGGCGCCGTTGTCGGGGAGGTAAGGTAAAAGGTACTCGCATCCTCCTGTGTGAGTGCTCGAAGTTATGTCCTTTAGATTCTGCAATTATATCTTTTTGTTTCTTATTTTTATTTCCACTAGTTAGGCTTAATGGAAAGTAAAGAGTTCTTTAGTCTTTTTCCTGAGTTTAGATTTGAAGAGAAAATTAAAAAACCTTTGGAGCTTAATTTGCATGCTAATAGTATTGTTAGTATGAATGCTTTGAACACCGTTATTGCTAATGCTATAGAAAAGTCTAAGCTTGGGGAAGTTGGTTTTGTTAAGCATGATATTTTTAGTTCCCCAGCTTTAGTGGAGAAAGTTTGTTCTGATGATATTTTATCTCCCCTATGTGATGTTTCTAATGATGCTTGTGCTCCTCATCCTTTTAAAATACCTATGAAGATTGTTGAACGTGCTATGGATAACTGCTATTTAGGAGATGGAACTGTCCATCCTAGTGATCATTTGCTCTTTATACATGAATTATGCGAGTTGTTCAAGTGTGCAGGTATTTCGATGAACCGACTTAAGAAGAAGCTATTCTCTTTATCACTGAAAAGCAGAGCTGAGGAATGGTATAAAACACTGAAGGATGGCTGACCTATTGACTGGGAGGAAATTGTACCTCTCTTTTATTCTAAATTCTATCCTTCTAGTGAGGTTTATAAAGATAGGAATTATATTTATAATTTTCATCCGCATGAGGGAGCAAGCATTGCCCAAGCGTGGGGAAGATTGAAGTTACTAATGCACAAATGTCCTATTCATGATCTTCCCCGTAATATTGTTATTAATAATTTTTATGCAAGGCTTTTAGGATATTACAAGGACTATCTAGATGCATGCTTTGATGGGTCTTTCACAAGCAAGGATGTTGACACCAAGTGGGATCTGCTTGAAACAATTCAAAACAATATTGAAGGTTGGGATAGTGACAAAGGTAAAGGATCAGGTATGAATTACGAGTTTGATTGCATTAAGTCTTTCGCTAAAACTGCTGATTTTCAAGAGCTTAGTGCTAAATATGGTCTTGATCCTCAAATTATGATTGATTGTTTTAAAGCCTTTGCTTCTCATATTAATGTTCCTAAAGGAAATGGGGATGTGTATCATGAACCTTTTAAGGACACTTGCATAGAAAGTGATATTGTTGTTGATGATTGCAATAAACATGCTTGAACCTCTGAAAGTCCTATTTCCTATAAGCATGTTAATTTTTGTGGAGTACATAGACCTTGTGAACAGAGTCACAACAAGGAAGATTATTGTGTCCACCATGCAAATGAAGAAACCCGAATGTGGTACAAGGCTATAGGCGAGCTCGGTAAAAAGGTGTGTAAGCTTTATCCTTTTCTTTGTAAACATTGCGATGACATAGGTCATTTTAATTTCCAATGCTCAAGCCCTAATAGTTACTCTTCTAGTACCGCAAGTTTGTATTGTGATGACAAGATTACTCTCAATCAGCATGATGATCTCACTTTGTTCTTGGCGTGTGAAGAGATATCTAGAAAGATTTCTTTGGTAGACATGAATGATGTTGATATTAATAGCACCCTTCATGGTTGTTGTCTCTATTGTGTTAAAGATTGCCTCGCAAATACTTACATACAAAACCTTATAAAACATGATGTTTTGCTAAACTATGACAGGACTGATAGATGTTTTTATCTTATTAATAGAGAGGAGGAATCCTCCAAAGTTTCTTCTGTTGTTTCTGTCAGTAAACCAGATTATGTGGAGAAGATGCCTTTCCCTCCTAAAGGATATGTGGAGAAGATGCCCTTCAAGTCTCTCCCTCCTAAAGGAGAGAGTAAGAAGAGTATGAAGAAGAAGAAGAGGAGTAAAAGGCGAGAGGACACGGTATCTTCCCCTAAGCATTATGATCCTACTATAGATTATGATAATTCTGATTGGGATGGTGTTCCCATGCCTGTTACCTATGTTAGTGATCATGATTGGGAAAAGCACTCTACTTTTGATATTGAAAATCTTTTTGGTACCAATTCTAAGGTTAATAATTGTTGTACCATTAGTACTATCCATGTTCCTTCTTATGATGATATGTTTGATGAATATGCTTTGCGAAATAGTTGTTCTCTAGCTTGTGATGATACTGAACCTCTAGTTTATGATGGTTACAATGATGAGTATAATGTTTTCAGTTCACCTACTTTTGAGGAGAAAATTAGTTATGATTACAATATGCCTCCTGTTTTTGATGATTATGGTGATGAGAATAATTATTCTGTTGAATCTGCTCCTACTATGATTGTTCATGTGGGGAGTATTAATTCTTTTATGCATGTGGCTCATGATAGGGATGCTTTATGTGATAGTTATATTGTTAGTTCTATTCATGATGCTACTGAAAGTTATTATGAGAGAGGGAAACATGGTTTGATGGATCTCAACAATATTGAGTTTCCCCTCTTTATATTGCAATTCTTGAAGCTATACTTGTTTTGCCTTCCTATGCTTTTTGCTTTGTGCTTTCAAGACTTGTCTCTTTACAAGACTATTCTTCATAGGAAGTGGTTTAGATTTAAATGTGTTTCATATTTGGTTTTTGATGCTCTCTCTTGCTTCAAGTTCTTATATAGCGCCTTTGCCTTAAGCTCTTTTATGGCGCCTACATGAGCATCTTTGCAAATTACTGCGCCTAGCTTAAAGACGTTAAAGAAAAGCACTCTTGGAGATAACCCATTGTTTATTTTCAGTACTTTTTCTTTTATTTGAGTCTTGGAAGTTATTACTACTGTAATAGCCACTCCTTATCTTTTTATTTTGTTTTTGTGCCAAGAGAAGCCTCTAATTTGAGTGAGGTAAGATTTGGGGATGTGGCTGTCCTGAAACAGTTTTCGGTGCTGTACCGTAAAAATTTGTGAAAATTCTCAGAATTTCTTTTGAACCTGCAATTTCTTGTGAATATGCCCCAGGTTATATCCAAACTTTCATTAGTTGAACACTTTTTGATTTGAGCAACAGAAAACCCTCTAAAAATTTGATCTTTGTCAGCTGTTTTGTTTTGACAGATTTCTGCCAATATTTATGTTTGCCGCTCGATCGCTTTCTTTTTGAGTTCTTTTGATCACGGAACTTTTGGGGAAGTTGCTACAGTAGTATGTGCTTTATATGTGGTGGTTTTGAGTTGAAACCTGAAGCAAAAAGGGTTGATTCATTGCTATGCTTACACTAATATTGCTAATAGAATTGTGTTTAGTTTTGTATGAAGGAAGTTTTCAAGTGTAGGGATTAGAGAATGATGACATGAGATGAAGAATGGATAAAAGCTCAAGCTTGGGTATGCCCATGTCACCCCAAGAAATATCCAAGAGGTACAAGCGTCAAAGCTTGGGGATGCCCCCGAGGCACCCCTTCTTCATCGGCAAAAATCAGGTCACCTTTCAACGCACTATATTTTTATTGCTTCATGCATTATGCGTTTTTCTTGGAGCGTCTTTACTTTTGCTTTCAGTTTTCTTTTGTTTTGTTTGCTGCAATAAATGGTTGGATCACATCATGTTCTTTTTGGAGAGATGAACTTCGTTTTTCATTGCCAAGAACACTCTAGTTTTCACTCTTATCGTTCAATGAGTGTTCTCTTTTTCTGCTACTGCGTTTAGCCTTTGTTTTTCGCCTTGATTTTTGTTCAGATCTTGTTTTATCTTTGCATCAAGGTGTATTTGGACCTCTGGTCTATGTTGGTTTTCATCAAAAGAGTTGTTTCAAAAAGGTTCGAATGGTGTTGGAAAAGAGAAAAAGTTTTATGCAAAAAAAGTGGTACGAAAAGGAGCTTGTGTAGACTGCGGCTTAGACTTTTGCATGTCGTGCTTGATGTCGTTTTGATAGTATGCTTAGTGGTTTTGCTGTAGCATGACTTGTCTCAAATGACTGAGATTGCTTAATGAGCCTTTGAAAAAAATCATGCGTTATTTTTATTATTTGGAAGCATTATTTTGGTTTTCTCCTTTGACGCTTTATTTGGGTTGACTTGGCACATGCTTACACATGTTTGACTCATACAAAGTCGCCATAAGCCTCTATGATCATTTAGTTTTTGACTTTTGATGCCATCTTATGCTTCTTTTAATGTTGCTTTGTCGCTTTGCATGATTATGACCGTTATTGCTCTCTTAGTTGGTCGCTCCCAGTCTTTTGCTAGCCCTCGTTTTGTACTGAGTATGAGCTCTACTCGTGCATCCAACTCCTAAAAACCAAGTTGGTCCAATGTGTCCACCATACATACCTATTAGCAATTTGCTATTCCAAGTATATTTGACTTGCTTTTATCTATCCTTCAAATTAAACTCTTTTTGGTGTTATGCGAAAATTGGTCAGTAAAGCTCTCACGAACCTGATGGCACACTTTACTTTTCTCGTTTTGAAATTTTGACATTGTGGCTCTCTTATGATTGAGTTGTTATGCTTGCAAGTTGTAAGTTGGAAATTAGCCCAGCCATGCCGTCATGGGGCAAGCTTTCAACATTGCACTATCTTTCATCTGAGTTGATATCGTGATCTTTTGTTTATGGATACTTGCGATGTGAAATGAATTGGGAATCTTGCGGGATCATGGGTTCTCGATGATACGTGTATACTTACAATGACAAGAGCTTGCTTGGGACTCTAAGTAAAGTAGCATGAGGTTTGGGTATTCGTACTTCACGGGACACGAGGTTTTCAACTTATGATTAGTCAAGCATATGTATCATAAGTGTACTCGCATTAACTTTAACCATTCAAGATGCTTATGATGGGGGCAATGAGAGCTCAAAGCTAGTAAGTACCATAATTTTTGAAGGTTTATAAAACATGCAATCACTGCTTCCCTCCGCGAAGGGCCTTTCTTTTATTTTTTATGTTGAGTCACCACCTTCTATCTTTATGCACTGTCTAAGAGAGCATAGTTGTCATTCCGAGTTTAATATGCATTGTCCCAAAGTTTTCATTGATTGATTCATGATGTTGGTTTCATTTGTTCTTAAATTACTTGTATCTAGTCGCCCTCTTAAACTTGAAGGTGTCCTATGCATTTATGTTTTGCTACTCCATGAAGGACAAGCTGAAAACCATTTGCTATGTTTTCCATATGATTTGAACACACGTTTTACTTTTATTGTTTCATTTTCATGATCTTTCATTTGTGTTCTTTTTCATGTCATAACATGGTTGCTAAGTTTCTTCTATCAAGATTATGTCTTTCATGCCCATGTTTTAAGTTCTTTTGATCCCATCGCACAACGCTTACATAGATGATCAAGATTGTGTAGGTGCATGTCGCCTCCAAAAATTATTCTTTTGTTATCACTTACCTACTCGAGGACAAGCAGGAGTTAAGCTTAGGGATGCTGATACGTCTCAAACGTATCTATAATTTTTGATGCTCCATGCTTGTTTTTACACCATTTGCCTTGTGTTTCGTTACACTTTGTGGCATTTTTATGCGATTTCCGGAACTAACCTATTGACAAGATGCCACAGTGCCAGTTCCCTGTTTTCTGCTATTTTTGTGTTTCAGAAATGCTACACAGGAAATATTCTCGGAATTGGATGAAACAAGTTCCAGAACTCCTATTTTTCCCAGAAGAGGACCGAAGACCGAACGAGAGTCGGAGGGGGGCCAGAGGGCAGGCTCACCATGAGGGGGCGCGCCCCCCTCCTGGCCGCGCCCAGGGGTGGTGAGGCCCCCCTGGTGGCCCTCTGACGCCGCCTCTCCGCCTATTTAAAGCCTCCCAAAGTCCAAACCCTAAATCAATCGGCATTTTTCCCAGAACAGTTCCGCAGCTCCGCCGCCATCAAAGACAAATTTCGGGGGACAGAAGTCTCTGTTCTGGCACCCTGCCGGGATGGGGAAGTGCCCCCGGAGCCATCTCCATCGGTCTCCATCGCCGTCTCCGCCGTCTCCATCGACCTCACTGCCATCTCCATCAACCTTGCTGTCTCCTATGATGAGGAGGGAGTAGTTCTCCCCCGGGGCTGAGGGCTCTACCGGTAGCTATGTGGTTCACCTCTCTCTCCCATGATGTAATCTTTATGTGATCGTGAGCTTTGTATCTAGTTGAATTGGTAGATGTTATTATTCAGATATTATGCTACTCCCATGCTTTATATTTGTAATCTCCGGAGATACCTTGTATCATGGTGTGAAGGTGACTAGTGTGCGCATCATGTGTATCTTTTTGGTTAATGTCTTTATGAATTGTTGGTGTTTGGTGGAACCATCTAGTGCATTCATGGTGATAGTGTGGGACAATCTAGTTTGGGTACATACGGACTTTGAGGAGTGCTTCGTAGCCCTATGCATGATTAGTGTTCGTTTTCCATTGGAGAATTGTTTTGAGTTGCATATTGATGATAGTATCTATTGGTTCAATTCTGTTATATTTGTTGAGAGTGTGTCCACTAGTGAAAGTATGATCTCTAGGCCTTGTTTCCAAGCTTTGCACACCGTTTACATTTAGTTTTGTTACATGTTTGCTTGCAGCGATATTTATTTTAGATTACATTTACTACCTATAATCATCACTACTACTTGTATTTCACTATCTCTTCGCCGAACTAGTGCACCTATACATCTGACAAGTGTATTGGGTGTGTTGGGGACACAAGAGACTTTCTGTATCGTAATTGCAGGGTTGTTTGAGAGGGATAGCTTTGACCTCTTCCTCCCTAAGTTCGATAAACCTTGGGTGATCCACTTAAGGGAAACTTGTTGCTGTTCTACAAACCTCTGCACTTGGAGGCCCAACACTGTCTACAAGAACAGACGCGTGCGTAGACATCAGTAAGTCGCCGGGGATGCACTCGAACTGGCGGATCCGGTCCGTATCGAGTCGACGTGACCCTGCACATCGGGCAACAAAGGCGCGGCCAAGGCCTTCCTAGGTTCCGTTTTTCCCGTTGGATGAGGGAGGCGGCGCACCGTGCACCGCTCGCCGGAGAACTGAAGGGAATATGCCCGAGAGGCAATAATAAAGTGGTTATTATCGTATTCCATGTTTATGATAAATGTTTATTTCTCATGCTAGAATTGTATTAATTGGAAACATTAATACATGTGTGATTAATAAACCAAATGATTCCTAGTAAAGCCTCTCTTTTATACTAGCTCGTTGATTAACTGATGATCAAGGTTTCCAGATCATGAACATTGGATGTTGTTAATAACGGGGTCATATCATTAGAAGAATGATGTGATGAACACTCACACCCATAGTATGAATAGCAATACGATCAAGTCATCAAGTTTCATTGCTATATCAAACTCATATGAAGTAGTTCTAATCCTTAGACCATGAGATCATGTTAATCACTGATACCGGAAGGGTACTTTGATGATATCAAACGTCACACCGTAACAGGGTGATTATAAAGGTTGATTTGGGTACTCTGAAAGTATTAGTTGAGGCTCATGGATCAAGAGTGGGATTTGTCCATCCGGATGATGGAAAGATATTCTCTGGGCCCTCTCGGTGATATTGCATTGACACCGCTTGCAAGCATGTGACTAGGTCACGGGAATGCATTATCACAGAACGAGTAAAGAGACTTGTCGGGAACGAGATCGAACTAGGTATGGTTGATACCGAATGATCGGATCTCGGACAAGTAATAATATCGTGAGACAAAAGGAATTGACTATGTTCGTTAATGGTTCACACGATCACTAGATCATCGTCGAGTAAGTGGGAGTCGTCATGGATTTCCAGATCCCACTGATGATTATTGATTGGAGAGGAGTCTCGATCATGTCCATGTTATTCACGAACCATAGGGTGACACACTTAAGGTTCATCGTCGTTTTTTGAGTGGATACGATACTTCGATCAAATTATAGGACAGCATGAGGGTTGTTTCAGAAAAGTGCCGAAATTGTTTTGGCATATTGAAATAACTCAAGGGGTTTTTTATTAGGGATTTCTATTTTCATGCCCCTGGGTCGTTAGTTGTACTCAGTTTTCCCCAGCCGCTTAACTTTTCCTCAGTTTTCCCCTCGCTCTAGTTTGAAACCCCTCGCAGACGCTCGGACGGGAGGGTTGCCATTTAGTTGACCGTCCCGTGCTGACGTGTGGGGCCGCGTTGTGTGGGGCCGCGTTGCGTGGGGCTGGTAGAACGGGACCACGTGGGACAGGACAAGACCGTGTTTGGTTGTACGTGAGAGCTCGGTTCTGTCTCTCTCGGCCCAAATTGGCATTTTTCAGAGCGCCTTTTCCCCCTCTTTCTCTCTGTAACAGTTCTCTCTCTTTTCACCAAATTAGTATCAAATCTAGAGAAGCTTCTATTTCTGTCTTTCTTTAATGATTGTTGCCTTTTGGCCCTCGTTTTTTGCCCAATATGTTAACAAATCTAGTAGCAAATCTAGAAGCTAGTAGAGGATAAATTCACAGCAGCATAATAAATCGAGAAAATATAGGATAAGCTGCATACAGCAGCCAACATAGCATATATATATATTCAGGATAGATCCAACAGTACTACCGATCCCTAGATCCAACATAAGCTACATTTTACATGGGATTAAGCTTGGAGGCTGCGCAGGTGAATCCCAAGTGCTTTGTGTTTGGCCATGAACGCATGCACGTTCACGGCCGTTCCAACTCTAGCGCCACCAGGGGCTCTGCCAATGGATTCGGCATGGTTCACCAGGCAGTTGAAGTCGGTGGCGTGGAGCCTCCTGTTGCAAAAGGGGCACCTGTAAATGCCTCGAGCAAAGTGGCGATCGTAATGGCCGAACTGCAGCCTCCTGAGGACGTGACGAGTCTTGGTGTGGAAGGACTCATCGTCGCTGTCGACGTCGCTGCTCTGCACCTGTCACGTAGCACCAAAGATCGAAAAACACGGAGTAAATTGCAGCGATGATGGAACAGAGAGTGAACAAAAGATCATGCATGATAATATGGGCACGAAAAAAAGAAACCTCGGTTACATTGGACACACTTATATCCAGTATTTGGGTCAGTAAACCAAAGATCGTGCACAACAAATTTGTACACACCTATTGTTCACAGACCAAACCCTGAATCAATTTGTGCCCAAATATTCATCATCATCGGCACAAATTAACCGGATGGGATTGATTACTCACATAAGTTAACCGAATCTTAAACAAAAGCAAATCACAAACACTAATAATGCTAGATCTATCATAATAACGCTAGATCTATCATAAAAGGATTGAACTAGGAACAGACTAACCCTAATAATGCTAGATCTATCATAAAAGGATTGAACTAGGAACAGACGAACCCTAATAACGCTAGATCTAACACAAAAGGATTGAAATGGGATAAGAACAAGGGAACAAAGGGTTACCTCCGGGTAGTCGTCGACGATGCTGGTGTCGTAGGGGTTCGCCGGCGCGACGTACGTTGATACGTCTCAAACGTATCTATAATTTTTGATGCTCCATGCTTGTTTTTACACCATTTGCCTATTGTTTCGTTACACTTAGTGGTACTTTTATGCATTTTCCGGAACTAACCTATTAACGAAGTGCCACAGTGCCAGTTTCCTGTTTTCTGCTGTTTTTGTGTTTCAGAAGTGATACACAGGAAATATTCTCGGAATTGGACGAAACAAGTTCCTGAAGTCTTATTTTACCCGGAAGCTTCCGGAGATCCGAAGGAGAGACGGAGAGGGGCCACCAGGGCCCCACACATAGGGCTGGCGCGGCCAGGCCCCTGGCCGCGCCACCCATGTGTGAGGGAGCCTGGCTCCACCTCTGACGACGCCCATTCGCCTATAAGTACCCCCCGACGGGAAAAACCTAAGGGCCCGATCAGATTTCCAGAATACATCGCGATACGCCGCCGCCGTCGACCCAAAGATCGGGAGGGTCCAGAAGCTCTTCCCGGCACCCTGCCGGAGAGGGGAATCGCCACCGGAGGTCTTCTTCATCGCCATGCTTGCCTCCGGAGCGATGAGTGAGTAGTCTACCTTGGACTATGGGTCCATAGCAGTAGCTAGATGGTTGTCTTCTCCACCATGTGCTTCATGTTTAGATCTCATGAGCTGCCATACATGATTGAGATCACCGTTATGTAATTCTACATGTTTGGTTTGTTGGGATCCGATGAATATTGGTGTTTATGATTAAGTTGCTGTACTGAATTATATCTTTTGTTATCTCTATGTTGTTTATGATCTTGCATGCTCTCCGTTGTTAGTAGCTATCTTGGCCGAGTAGTTGCTAGTGACTCCAAGAGGGGGTATTTATGCTCGATAGTGGGTTCATGTCTCTATTTCACCTGGGAGAGTGACAGAAACCTCTAAGGTGGTAGATGTGCTGTTGCTACTAGGGAGAAAACAACATTCATATGCTCAAGGGCATATGCTTTGTTTACATTACACACTTTGCTTAATGCAATTATCTGTTGTTCGCAACTTAATACTTCTAGGGTATTCAGATTGATATCCCAGGGAGTGGATTATTAGTCATAGATGCAGTTGGATGCCGGTCTATGTATTTTGTTGTAATGCCCAGAGTAAATCTCATAGTGATCTTCTTGACATATCACGTTATCTTTATTCTATCAATTGCCCAACTATAATTTGTTTACCCAGCATGTGTTATTTTATCTATGGAGAGACACCACTAGTGAACTGTGGATCCCGGTCCTATTTCCATCATATTGCTATCACCTGTTTACTTTCTCGTACTGTTTATTTTACTCGCATACTATATTGTTTTCCACTCGATACGTTCATAACCTTTGTTTCAAGCAAACCGGTGAGATTGACAACCTCATCGCAAGTTGGGAACAAAGTATTTGTTTGTGTGTGTGCAGGTTCCACAAACACCTTCAGTCGTCATTGTCTCTCCTCTCCTGATCGATAAACCTTGGTATCTTAACTGAGGGAAAACTAGCTGCTACACTCATCATACCTTCCTCTTGGGGTTCCCAACGGGCTGGTCATCACCACACACAAGGACTTACTGCTCCACGCCAGCAGCCTCTTTTCTGGCGCCATCACCAAGTAGCAGCTTCTTTTCTGGCGCCGTTGCCGGGGAGGAAGAGAAGACTTCTACGAGGGGAGTTCTTCGCACACATATTCTTTACTTTGTTATTTGTTTTGCTTTACTTTATTTATTTTACCTGCATTGCTTTTTATATCAAAAACCCAAAAAAAATTAGAATCCTTGGTAGCTGTTTTTACTTGTTTACTTTCGTTTTGCTGAAATGGCCAATCCTGAAAACACCAAGTTGTGTGACTTCACTAGCACGAACAATAGTGATTTTATCTGCACTCCTATTGCACCACCTGCTACTGCTGCAAACTTTTATGAGATTAAGCCTGCTTTATTGAACCTTGTTATGAAAGAGCAATTCTCTGGTGCTAGCAATCAAGATGCTGCAGCTCATCTCAACGGTTTTGTTGAGCTATGTGAGATGCAGAAATATAAGGATGTTGATAGTGATATTATTAAGCTCAAGTTGTTTCCTTTTTCTTTGAGAGGAAAAGCTAAAGATTGGTTGCTGTCTTTGACTAAGAATAGTATTGATTCATGGGCTAAGTGTAAGGATGCTTTTATTGGTAGATACTATCCTCCTGCTAAGATTATATCGTTGCGTAGCAACATTATGAAATTTACTCAGTTTGATAATGAACATGTTGCTCAAGCTTGGGAAAGAATGAAATCTATGATAAAGAATTGCCCCACTCATGGACTGACTACTTGGATGATTATCCAAACTTTTTATGCAGGACTGAATTTTTCTTCAAGGAACCTACTTGATTCAGCTGCTGGAGGCACTTTTATGTCCCTTACCTTGGGCGCCGCGTCAAAGCTACTCGACAACATGATGGTAAATTATTCTGAATGGCACACCGAGAGAGCTCCACAAGGTAAGAAGGTAAATTCTGTTGAGGAAACCTCTTCCTTGAATGATAAGATTGATACCATTATGGCTATGCTTGCTAATGATAGGACTCATGTTGATCCTAATAATGTTCCTTTGGCCTCTCTAGTTGCTCAAGAAGAGCATGTTGATGTGAATTTCATTAGAAACAACAATTTTAACAACAATGCTTATAGGAACAATTTTGCTAGTAACAATTATAGACCGTTTCCTTCTAATGGTGATAATAGCTATCTTGGTAGACCTAAAAAGCCTAGTGAAGAAAGAATTTTTGAACTTGAAAAGGCTACCAAGAATTTTATGCAGATGCAATATGAGCAGAACAGGGCTTTCACCAAGACTATGGAGGAGCAATCAGCTCTGTTGAGGACTATTAGTCATCAACTAGAAAATTTAAACAAGGCTGTTCCTGAATTACAAGCTAAGGTTTCCAAAGCTGAAACCGATATTTCATTATTGTCTAATGTGCAATCTTCTTTGGTAAATAGAATGTCCGCTAAGCCTGATCCAAGTTGGAATTGATGAAAATATTAGATTGTTAGCGGAATTGCATGCCAGGTGGGAAAGAGAAGATGAGATGGCTAGAGAGATGAAGGTATGTACTATTACTACCTCTAATGATGTTGCTCCTACTGATAGCAACCCTCTTACTTTGATTGGTGTAGAGAAAACTCCCACTCCTTGTGTTAAAAAGCCTAAAACTGCCAAAACTTTTTCTCAAAAGAGTGCTGAAATTTTTCGGAGTATGGGAGATGATAGCTCTACTTCTTTTAATGACTTTGATGTCGATGGCTGCAATATATCTGAAGTAATTTTGTTCTTGCAAAAGCTTGCTTTGACTCCCAATGCTAGTTCTTTAAATATTGCTTTTACTAAGCATATTACCAATGCTCTTATAAAGATTAGGGATGAAAAGTTGAAGCAGAAAGCTTCTGTTCCCAGGAAGTTAGAAGATGGTTGGGAACCCATCATTGATATGCATGTTAATGGTTATGATTGCCATGCTTTATGTGATCTAGGTGCTAGTATTTCTATCATGCCTAGAAAGATTTATGACATGCTTGATTTACCACCGCTTGAAAAATGTTATTTTGATGTTCCTATTGCTGATGTTGCTAAGAAGAAACCTTTGGGAAGGATTAATGATGTTCTTATTGTGGTTAGCAATAACCTTGTTCCCGTTGATTTTCTTGTTATGGACGTTGAATGCCATGCTTCATGTCCTATTATTTTGGGAAGACCCTTTCTTCGAACTGTAGGTGCTATCATTGATATGAGGGAAGGCACTATCAAGTATCAATTCCCACTTAAGAAAGGTATGGAACACTTCCCTAGGAAAAGAAAGAAATTGGTTTTTGACTCTATTCTTAGAGCAAATTATGAGCTTGATGCTTCATCACTTGATATTACTTGATTCGCAATTTTCTGCGCCTAGCTCAAAGGCGTTAAAGAAAAGCACTCTTGGGAGATAACCCAATGTTTTCTTTTCAGTACTTTTTCTTTTATTTGAGTCTTGGAAGTCATTACTACTGTAATGACCGCTCCTTATCTTTTTTTGTTTCGTTTTTGTGCCAAGAGAAGCCTCTAATTTGAGTGAGGTAAAGATTTGGGGATGTTGCTGTCCTGAAACTGTTTTCGGTGCTGCACCGTAAAAAATCGTGAAAATTCTCTGTTTATCTTTTGGACCTGCGATTTCTTGTGCATATGCCCCAGTTTACATCCAAACTTTTCTTAGTTGAACATTTTTTGATTTGAGCAACAGAAAATCCCTAAAAAAATTCGACCTTTGTCAGCTGTTCAGTTTTGACAGATTTCTGCCAATATTTGTGTTTGCCACTTTATCGCTTTCTTTTGAGTTCTTTTGATCATGAAACTTTTGGGGAGGTTGCTACAGTAGTATATGCTATATATGTGGTGGTTTTGAGTTGAAACCTGAAGCAAATAGAGGATTGATTATATGTTATGCTTGCACTAATGTTGCTAATAGATTTGTGTTTAGTTTTGTATGAAGGAAGTTTTCAAGTGTAGGGATTGGAGAATGATGAGATGAGTTGAAGAATGGACAAAAGCTCAAGCTTGGGGATGCCCATGCATGACCCCAAGAAATATCCAAGAAGTACAAGCGTCAAAGCTTGGGGATGCCCCCGAGGCACCCCTTCTTCATCGGCAAAAATCAGGTCACCTTTCAAGACACTATATTTTTATTGCTTCATGCACTATGTGTTTTTCTTGGAGCGTCAGTTGTTTTAGTTTTCTTAGGTTGTTTAGTTTGTTTGTTTGCTGCAATAAATGGTTGGACCCCAACAAATTTCTTTTGGAGAAGTTGCTTGTTTTCATTTGCAAAGAACGCTCAGTTTTCACTCTTATTAAAAATCTAGCGTTCTACTTTTTCTGCTACTGCTTTTGGTTTTCGTTTTCGCCTTGATTTGCATTCAGATCTTGTCATATATTTTCATCAAGGTGTATTTTTGCCTCTGATCTTCATTGGTTTTCATCAAAAGAGGTGTCTTTAAAAATTTCAAATGGTGTTGGAAAAGAGAAAAAGCTTTGTGCAAAATAGTGGTACAAGAAGGAGCTTGTGTAGACTGCGGCTTAGGCTTTTTCATGTCATTCTTGATGTCTTTTTGATAGTATGCTTAGTGGTTTTGCTGTAGCATGACTTGTCTCAAATAACTGAGATTGCTTAATGAGCCTTTGAAAAAATCATGCGTTGTTTTTATTGTATGGAAGCATTATTTTGGTTTTCTCCTTGATGCTTTATTTGGGTTGACTTGGCGCATGCTCACACATGTTTGACTCTTACAAAGTCGCCAATAGCCTTCATGATCATTTAGTTTTTGACTTTTGATGCCATCGTATGCTTCTTTTAATGTCGCTTTGTCGCTTTGCATGATTATGGCCATTACTGCTCTCTTAGTTGGTCGCTCCCAGTCTTTTGCTAGCCCTCACCTTGTATTGAGTATGAGCTCTACTCGTGCATCCAACTCCTAAAAGCCAAAGTTTTCCAAAGTGTCCACCATACATACCTAGTAGCAATTTGCTATTCCAAGTAAATTTGACTTGCTTTTATTTTCTCTTCAAATTAAACTCTTACCAGTGTTATGCGAAACTCGGTTAGTAAAGCTCTCACGAACCGGAAGGCACACTTTACTTTTTCCTGTTCTTAAAAATTTGACATTGTGGTCTCTTATGTTGAGTTGTTATGCTTGCAAGTTGTAAGTTGGATTCTAGCCCAGCCATGCTGTCATGGGGCAAGCTTTCAACATTGCACTTCTTTTTGAGTTGATATCGTGATCTTTTGTTTATGGATGCCCACGGTGTGAAATGAATTGGGAATCTTGTGGGGATCATGGAGTTTGTATATGTGTTAGGGAAACGCCGGGCCGCCAATCTAAGCCATGCATAATTCATGGTGGAAATTTGCAGCATACCCATGGTGAACATTCGACGACGCATCTCACAATAAAAAGCTAAACAATATAGCAAATAAAAGAGATGTCGAGGTGTTCATTGTCTGCTTGTCCTGTCATTTTGGTGTGGGCTTGTTCCATGTCATCGGGCATGGAGGTACCCCATTGGCGGTTCTCAATGATATGCATATACTTACAATGACAAGAGCCTTGCTTGGGACTCTAAGTAAAGTAGCATGAGGTTTCGGTACTCGTATTCACGGGGCACGAGGTTTTCAACTTATGATTTGTCAAGCATATGCATCATAATTGTTCTCGCATTAACTTTAACCATTCAAGATGCTTATGATGGGGGCAATGAGAGCTCAAAGCCGGTAAGTACCATAATTTTTGAAGGTTATAAAACTTGCAATCACTGCTTCCCTCTGCGAAGGGCCTTTCTTTTACTTTTATGTTGAGTCACCACCTTCTTTCTTTATGCACCATTAAGAGAGCATAGTTGTCATTCTTAGTGTGATATGCATTGTCCCAAAGTTCATTGATTGATTCATGATGATTGGTTTCAGTTGTTCTTAAATAATTTGTATCTAGTCGCCCTCTTAAACTTGAAGGTGTCCTATGCATTTATGTTTTGCTCTCTTTGAAGGACAAGCTGAAAACCTTTTCTATGTTTTTCCTTATGATTTGAACACACGTTTGACTTTTCATTGTTTCATTTTCATGATCTTTTGTTTGTGTTCATTTGCATGTTTGCAACATGGTTGCTAAGTTCTTATTGTCATGATTATATCTTCATGCCCATGTTTTAAGTTCTATTGATCCCAGCTCACCAATGCTTACATATATGATCAAGATTGTGTAGGTGCATGTCACCTCAAAAATTATTCTTTTGTTATCACTTACCTACTTGAGGACGAGCAGGAGTTAAGCTTGGGGATGCTTGATACGTCTCAAACGTATCTATAATTTTTGATGCTCCATGCTTGTTTTTACACCATTTGCCTATTGTTTCGTTACACTTAGTGGTACTTTTATGCATTTTCCAGAACTAACCTATTAACGAAGTGCCACAGTGCCAGTTTCCTGTTTTCTGCTGTTTTTGTGTTTCAGAAGTGATACATAGGAAATATTCTCGGAATTGGACAAAACAAGTTCCTAAAGTCTTATTGTACCCGGAAGCTTCCAGAGATCCGAAGGAGAGACGAAGAGGGGCCACCAGGGCCCCACACATAGGGCTGGCGTGGCCAGGCCCCTGGCCGCGCCACCCATGTGTGAGGGAGCCTGGCTCCACCTCTGACGACGCCCCTTCGCCTATAAGTACCCCCCGACGGGAAAAACCTAAGGGCCCGATCAGATTTCCAGAATACATCGCGATACGCCGCCGCCGTCAACCCGAAGATCGGGAGGGTCCAGAAGCTCTTCCCGGCACCCTGCTGGAGAGGGGAATCGCCACCGGAGGTCTTCTTCATCGCCATGCTTGCCTCCGGAGCGATGAGTGAGTAGTCTACCTTGGACTATGGGTCCATAGCAGTAGCTAGATGGTTGTCTTCTCCACCATGTGCTTCATGTTTAGATCTCATGAGCTGCCATACATGATTGAGATCACCGTTATGTAATTCTACATGTTTGGTTTGTTGGGATCCGATGAATATTGGTGTTTATGATTAAGTTGCTGTATTGAATTATATCTTTTGTTATCTCTATGTTGTTTATGATCTTGCATGCTCTCCGTTGTTAGTAGCTATCTTGGCCGAGTAGTTGCTAGTGACTCCAAGAGGGGGTATTTATGCTCGATAGTGGGTTCATGTCTCTATTTCACCTGGGGGAGTGACAGAAATCTCTAAGGTGGTAGATGTGCTGTTGCTACTAGGGAGAAAACAACATTCATATGCTCAAGGGCATATGCTTTGTTTACATTACACACTTTGCTTAATGCAATTATCTGTTGTTCGCAACTTAATACTTCTAGGGTGTTCGGATTGATATCCCAGGGAGTGGATTATTAGTCATAGATGCAGTTGGATGGCGGTCTATGTATTTTGTTGTAATGCCCAGAGTAAATCTCATAGTGATCTTCTTGACATATCACGTTATCTTTATTCTATCAATTGCCCAACTGTAATTTGTTTACCCAGCATGTGTTATTTTATCTATGGAGAGACACCACTAGTGAACTGTGGATCCCGGTCCTATTTCCATCATATTGCTATCACCTGTTTACTTTCTCGTACTGTTTATTTTACTCGCATACTATATTGTTTTCCACTCGATACGTTCATAACCTTTGTTTCAAGCAAACCAGTGAGATTGACAACCTCATCGCAAGTTGGGAACAAAGTATTTGTTTGTGTGTGTGCAGGTTCCACAAACACCTTCAGTCGTCATTGTCTCACCTCTCCTGATCGATAAACCTTGGTATCTTAACTGAGGGAAAACTAGCCGCTACACTCATCATACCTTCCTGTTGGGGTTCCCAACGGGCTGGTCATCACCACGCACAAGGACTTACTGCTCCACGCCAGCAGCCTCTTTTCTGGTGCCATCACCAAGTAGCATACGTCACTGGTTCGTACGGGTCTTCGTACATGTTCCAATCAACGGGGGCCTGGACGGGTGCCTGGACGGGGGCGGCGGCCAATGCACCGGCGGACGATGCGCCGACGGACGATGCGCCGGCGGCCGATGCGCCGGCGGCCGATGCACCGGCGGCTGATGCGCCGGTGGCTACATCGGCAATGGGCATATCATTCTTCTCCATCACCGGGGTTTTTTCTTCGGGGTTTTTTTGACGCGAAGTGGAGAAGATGATGGGACAGGAGAGGCGGTTGCAGTGAGAATGAGAGAGTGGGCGAGCGTCGAGAGAGAGAAAGAGGGGCTCTATAAAGACAAAGGTGGCGTTTGGTGTACCGCAACACGCGTCCGCTATGCACGGCTGCGGCGTGCACCGCGACACGAGGCTAACCCTTCGACGTTTGGTGTACTCAGTTCTACCCTCGGGCCTTATACAGAAATTGTATATGTACTCAGTTTACCCCTCGAGTACTTAGACTGGCAAGTGCAATATACTCAGTTCTATCCTCAAGTAGCTGGTCAACAGAGAGTCAACAAATGAGATTAACATAGCTAATTGAGTCATTTCATGCACAAAAAAAATCTAAAAAAATAAAAACATAGTGGCACCTACTCATGGAGTCTTCCTACGCAACCTTCCACCTTAACAAACATAGATAAATCAAGTTGTACCACAAATTGCTACTTCTCAAAATCACTAGTAGCTATGAAGATGCATGGTTTTCCACTCAAACCCCTTTACAAAACATATTCCCCAAAACATAGTTTGTCTAAATGAGGCTATAATTGTCACACTCATGTATATTTGAATTGCAAATAATTTGATGTAGCCCAATATGAATTATATTGTATAAAACACGCATTTTTCATTTTGTAATTCTTTTGTTTGAATCCCTTAGTCTATTTACTATTTACGTGCCCTTGGTTTCTTAGTACTACTCAGTTTTACCCTCAAGTACTGTCACAAATGCTCACAGAAGCCCAAACTTATCCTGATTGGTTGAGCCGTTGTCACACGGATCGACTCCACCAACCGTTGATCCACTGATCTAACGGGCAGTATACCCCTCTCCGTCTCTTCGTGGCCACCCCTCTCTCTCTGTCGGTGGAATATAGTTTTGGTAATTTGAAACGGCCCAAAAGTGGTATAATTTTGGTATAAACATGAGGCATACATATTTGAGGGATTTCGGTGAATGGATTATTTATCACCCCTCTAACAATTATCAACTATCTTTAGCATTCCATTTCTTTTAGGGAATATAGTTTTGGTAATTTGAAACGGCCCAAAAGTGGTATAATTTTGGTAGAAACATGAGACATACATATTTGGCATATTTGGGGAATTTCGGTGAATGGATTATTTATCACCCCTCTAACAATTATCAACTTTCTTTAGCATTCCTTTTCTTTTAGGGAATATAGTTTGGGATATAGTTTTGGTTATTTGAGTCCCAAAAGTGGTATAATTTTGGTAGAAACATGAGACATACATATTTAGCATATTTGGGGGATTTCAGTGAATGGATTATTTATCACCCCTCTAACAATTATCAACTTTCTTTAGCATTCCTTTTCTTTTAGGGAATATAGTTTGGGATATAGTTTTGGTTATTTGAGTCCCAAAAGTGGTATAATTTTGGTAGAAACATGAGACATACATATTTGGCATATTTGGGGGATTTCGGTGAATGGATTATTTATCACCCCTCTAACAATTATCAACTTTCTTTAGCATTCCTTTTCTTTTAGGGAATATAGTTTGGGATATAGTTTTGGTTATTTGAAATGTCCCAAAAGTGGTATAATTTTGGTAGAAACATGAGACATGCATATTTGGCATATTTGTGGGATTTCGGTGAATGCATTATTTGTCACCCCTCTAACAATTATCAACTATCTTTAGCATTCCTATATTCGCTAACACTAATTTTTTTTGGTAATTTCGGTGAATGCACACACTAACTTTGAAAACAACTACAAATATATGTAACTGAATAATGGATTTGCAACAAGGGTTCCCTTGTAACAACTTCTAGCGCCTGATGAGCAATGATAAGAATCCGATCGCAATTATACAACAAATAAAACAACCAGCCATCAGATTAGCTTGCTTCTTCAACTCGATCAGCTACCTTAACTGCTTGTTCATTTTCTTCAGTTCTCCCTTCACTTCCACCAGTTCTGCATTGGGAGCATTAGGCACAATCGGAACGGCTCCTCTCTCCGACGCATTCTCTACAGCAAGTCCCCCTCCCAAATTGTGTTCCCCAATAGCGCCAATTGATTCCTGTAATTGAAGCCTCTGAACATACACATCGATCCACTCGAAATACCTGCATTTCTTCAGGATCTGAAAACAACAACATGAACCCTAAATCCCAAATTCGAGGGAATAACAAGAAAATCGAGAGAAAATAGAGCAATTGGACCGAGATCTAACCTTATCCCCCTCTCTATATGGCAAGCTCTCGCATGCAAGGAACTCACGTCCACGGTTGAAGTTGTCGTTCGTCTTACAGATCGACCGCTTGAGAGGCTCCTGGCATGGGCAGTCAGGGCATCTTGTCAAAGGCACGGGTCCATACTGCGGCCATGAAGAACGGGAGGTCGAAGAGAAACTAGACATCACCCGCCTGCCGGAGAAGGGCTGCCGCTGGGGGAGAAGAAGAACAATGGGCCGCGGGGAAAGAAAGGGGAAGCAATGGCACGGGCGCGGGGCTGGCTCGGGCTCCCATTTTGCAACGGGCACCTGGGTAAGCTGTGGGTTTGGCGCGCTAACGTGGATAAGTTGTGGGTCCCACGATGATCTAGATAAGTGGAGGCGTGTCCACTGCGGGGCACCAACAGCGGCCCCACTTTCCAGCACCAACCAACGGTCAACTAAACGGAAATCCTCCCGTCCGAGCTCCTTGTGAGGGTTTCAGACAAGGGCTTGGACAAAACTGAGGAAAAACTAAGCGGCTGGGGAAAACTGAGCACAACTAAGGACCCGAGGGCACAAAAATAGAAATCCCTTTTTGTTAATGTTTGTTAATTGATTGAATTAACAAATATTAAAGAAATAAAAATGTTTTATTAATTCAATTAGTGTGAGTTTTAATTAGCATGAATGTCATGCAAAATTAAAATGGGGGTTACCACCATGAAGAGGGGGTTACCACCATGAAGAAGGGGCTGCCACTTCCTCTCCTATAAAAGGAGCCTTCTTCTCCCTCTTCTCACACTTCTTGATCCCTCCCTTCCTCCCATAGTTGCTGCTCCACCATCGACATTGATTAGCGAAGCTCTGCTAAAATTATAGTTCGATTTCATACACTTAGTTGAAGTGGTGTTGGAGTGTCCGGCGGATCCCTTCTTCCGCTGCCCCGCTGGACCGAGGGCGTGGAGGAGATGACGACAAGCCGTACGTGTGACCGAGTACGGAGGCGCCACCGGTTGTGGCGCCGTGTACACGATCTCGAGATCGTCAAGTGAACCACTACGTCGACTACGTCAAGTGAACGACTACGTCGATTACGTGCGTCTTCGTCGAGTCTCCATCCGCAATGTTTGTGCAGGAATGTAATCCCCGCTACCGGTCTTTGATGGTTAGTCTCCGTTGCTACCATCTCGTAGATGTTCTTGGCTAGTTTTGTGTTCATGCGTAGGAATTTTTTTGTTTTCTATGCTACAAACCCATCAGTGGTATCAGAGCCATCTCTATGCGTAGTTGGTATGCACGATTAGAACACATGGAGATGTGGGCATTGATGATCATGTTATTGCTATTTTTTATTTTGGATCATAGTGGCATAGTGGGATTGAAGCTGCCCGAGACTAACCTTACGTGACCGCGTTCATGAGACTTATCCCACACTTGACATGCTTCGGTATATGTGGCTTTGTGGGTGCACGTTTCTCACACTATAGTTGACGAAGGAATGACAGATGGGCCCCCGACATTCGCCTATCTGGTTTTCGGTTCAGGTAGGGGGTGTTATGAAAGGCTTTCGAGGCCTATCAAGGCAGTGGCCCGATGCGGTCCAGGAGCAATACTTGGCGCGCAAGCAAGATTTCGAGGAGTCCAAGCTAGACTAGGCTTCGGTTGATCCGATCTGTACTTGGCTTGAGAGACACTCCTGAGACCTAGCCTTAACTTATAAAAGGCTGGGAGGGAGGTCTCGAAACCCTAGAATCACTTCCACCCACCTCACGCCGGAGTGCTCGACAACTTAGAGCTCTCTGCTTTTGGCCAGATCTAATCTGCGCCGCCATTGTAACTTCATCATCATCGCCACCACCTCAATACAAAAGTCAGACAAGCAGGACGTAGGCCTTTTACCTTTCGAGGGGGCTGAACCTGGGTAAATCCTCGTGTCCTTCTGCTTTCGTCTGATCGCCGTCGAGTTCGCCAGGTTCCCAATACGCTTCCTAGATCGAAAGCCCTTCGACATGGGCATTGCCGGGGATAAACCTCGTCAATTGGTGCCGACCGTGGGGACGACGGGATCTGGATCTACGGATTCGCTGGCTCCATCACCAACCGCAATCAAGATCGGCATCGACACCGCCGTCGGCATCGCTGCGCCGACCAACGTCGGCACCCCCGTCAAGATCGACGCTACCGTCGGCATCGCTGCGCCGACCAACGACGACACCACTTCCAAGATCGGCATCGACGCCCTCGCCGGCATCGCTGTGCCGGCCATCGTCCACACCAGCCCGATGGAATTCGAGACTGGCGCCGTCGAATCGACTGTCGTCGATGGCATCTCGCCAAGCACCACCAACCTCACCTCGACGATGAGCGCCATCGACCCCGTCCCGAGCGCGGCAAGGGCAGCGCCCGAAGGCTACGACATGGCCTTCGGACTGTTCAATTTCCATGTGGACAGCAATGGAGCAATGGAACTGCTCTCCATCGGCGAATTGGCTCCGCTCGTGGCCGAAGCGACGACACCACCATCCGTCGGGGGCAAACCCTCGGCAAGCGCGTCACTAGCGCCGTCGAAGGAGGAGCTGAGACTGAAGATTTCGACCCCATCAGTAGGGTCGAACGATTTCGAAGATCCGCCTCCATCCCCGACCACCGCATACTGCGTCGACTGCGACGCATACCACTACATAGGCGCCGGAGATTTCTCACTCCATGAGATCGCCGGCTGTGAAGATCCGCGGGGAGGTACAGCAGCTATCTACCCAACGATATCCGAGTGCGATCGGGCTCTCAACGCCCTCACGCTTCGTACGGCACCCTATGATCCTGACTACGTCGAAGGATTATACTCGGACTACACGTGCTCTGACGACGACGACGACGTCTACCCCGAAGCTAAGGGGAAAATCGGCAATTCGGTGAGCTCTGCCTCACTATGCGAATCTAACGCATCCAGCGACGGCTATATGGCCGATCATGACTCTGACTTCATGGTCGAATTCGGGCCCTACGTCGAAAACGACGACGTCTATCCTCCAGCGCTGGGCGAGATCAGCGATGACTCGACCCCGTGGCCCGGGGGCCACTGCATGATGGCATCGCACAACGACGGAAACGACAACGACGGTCGAAACCGATCAGACAGCGGTCGCCAAGTGGTCACACATGACCAGATCCGGTTCGCAAGAAGGGTCTATGCGGGCGAAGTAAACTTCGGACCCAACCCAAGTCCAAGCGATCTGGCTGCACTCTGATTCGTCGTTCAGGAGCAAAAAGATCAGATCAGCGCTGATAGGCGAGTGCTGGAACGACGCAGAGAGGAGGCCGACGCATCCAGCAGGAGGAGGGCAGAAAGGTCATCGCATTACTCTTCGAGCGTTCAGCACAGATCAAGATCGCGCACCCAGCAGGGGGCCGATATGCAGAATGTCACTCGAAACCTGGAGGCAGAATTCAACGAAGCCGAGTTAATGCCCAAGACAAAGGAAGCAGCAATCATGGCTGCGGCGGCATACATTGCGGCGAACGCGTCGAACGGTGACGAACATATGCGACACCTGCGAAATCTAGCACTCGAAGGAGTAAGAGTGCTGCAAGGCACGCCTGGCTCAGCACATGATGCGACAACAGCAAGAGCCGCTCCACCACCGGAACAGGCCAGGCACCCAGCACCAGCGCCAGCCGTAGCGCCTCGGGCGCAAGTGGTCGAACCTATCAACGGGGAGCTTCGGCATGGTCTGGCCCAGCACAGAGTCGACCAAGGGCGAGCGCGACGCGAGGTAGAAACGTTCGGCGGTCCTAGCGATGGACTCTACGGGGCAGAATGCTTTAGCCTTCTGATTCGCTCGGCACCATTGCCGAGAGGGATCAAGCTCAGCGACGGCATAGTCAAGTTCAACGGGCAGCAGGATCCCCGAATTTGGCTAGATGACTTCATGACCGCTGTCAAAATCAGCGGCGGATCTAGAGACAATGCTCTCCAGTTGTTGTCACTACATCTAAAAGACAACGCAAGAGCGTGGTTAAACAATCTCGCCACAGATAGCATCCGCTCCTGGGAAGAATTTCGGCAAGCTTTCATCGCAAACTTCCGAGGCACTTCGCGACGCCCTACGTCGTTCGAAGAGCTTCGCTTATGCGTGCAGAAGACCGGCGAAAACCTGAGGTCATACATCTCACGATGGATCAGCCTTCGGAACACGACAGAGAACATCTCGCCCGAAAGGGCCATTGATGCATTTCGGGACGGCTTATTTCGGCGTGACTTCAAGGAGGAACTGGGGCGCTGCAAGCCCAAAACCATCGACCACCTCATGAGTTTGGCAAACGAATGGGCCGATGGCGAGGACTCCATCTCGGCTCCCAGAAGCCGCCGTCGATCAGCAGAACGCGATGGCGATGCGAAGGACCAATTCCATCCTGGATCTCGGAAGAAAGGTCGCCGAAGCCGCTACGACAACGCGGAGAACGTAGACATGATAGCAGCTGGCTACGTCCACGAAGACCGCGATGACAATCGCGACTTACCGCGACGAGGAAATACCTACTACGGCAGCAGTAGCCGTGACTCGAAGCCCACTAAGGAGTGGCGTCGCCGGCAGCCTCAGCTGACGGCAGAGGAGATGCTTGATAGCGGATGCCCGAGGCACACGTACCTCGACAAGGACGGAGTACGAAAACCTGCACACCTCCTCATCGAGTGCAGGGAATTCCTTCGTCTTAACCGGGTACTTCAGGAGAGAATGAACGTCGAGCAACCAGTGGCAGGGGCGATAGCTTACAACGCTCCACCGCCACCGCCGAATCCACCAGCAAACGTCGTACAGCAAAGCCATCAGGCCGCGACGATCCAGCAAGCTGAGCAGCGACAGCCGGCTAACGAGGAAGAAGAGTTCCCGCCACCAAGAGGTTTCGTGCCAATGATCCAGAGGGGGCGCCCGACGAACAAAGTCCGGCGAAAACGCGCGAGAGAAGTGTTCCACGCCGAGCACGCGCCACCAGCTACGCCCGAATATCTGAATTGGTCCGAACATCCGATCGGTTTCGATCGGTCAGACCACCCACCGAAGATCCCACGCCCAGGACACCATGATCTGGTTCTCGAGGCGCAAATAGGGGGTTTCACCTCGAAAAAGGTGTTCATGGACGGAGGCAGCAGCCTGAACCTAATCTACGCAGACACACTGCGAAAGATCAAGATTCCACTAAACAATCTCCTGCCAACGGAGACTTCCTTCCATGGAATCGTCCCGGGAAAACCGACGTATCCATTGGGAGCGATACACCTCGACGTCATCTTCGGCACTAAAGCCAACTTCAGAAAGGAGAAGATCGAATTCGAGGTGGTCGACTGGCCCTCACAGTATCATGCTATCCTCGGACGACCAGCGTTCGCCCGATTCATGGCCGTACCACACTACGCCTACCTCAAGTTACGGATGCCCGCAAATAGAGGACCACTGACTATCAGCGGCAGCTTCGCGCTGTCAGAAAACTGCGACAAGGACTTCAACGACATGTCCCAGACTTTCGGGGTGCACGAGGAACTGCACCACATTCGGGAAGCCACTGTCATGGACATTGACCCACCGGCGCAGCAGAACGCCCCAGAGTTGTCTTTCGATGCCACCAAAGACACCCGAGAACACCAGATCCACCCGACTGATCCAACCAAGACGGCGCGGGTGTCGAACTCCCTTTCCCCCGCATAGGAAAGCGCGCTCGTCGAGTTCCTCCGTGAGCACTGGAGGATGTTCGCCTGGTGTCCAGCAGATATGCCAGGCATCCCCAGGGAACTCGCCGAGCACGAGCTTAAAATATTCCCCAACGCGAAACCGGTCAAGCAGTCTATGCGACGGTACAATCCAGAGAAGGCCAAATCGATGGGCGAAGAAATCAATCGCCTCCTTAAAGCTAAGTTCATCAGAGAGATCAAGGAAGCCACATGGCTCTCGCCACCGGTCATGGTGGAAAAGAAGGACACCAAGATCTACAGGATGTGCATCGACTTCACAGCTCTAAACAAACACTGCCCGAAGGACTACTTCCCTTTGCCCCGAATCGACCAGATTGTTGATTCCACGGCAGGATGCGAGCGCCTCTCGTTCCTCGACGCCTACTCTGGGTATAACCAGATACGGCTAAAGGTAGAAGACGAAGACAAGACGGCGTTCATCACCCTGCACGGGGTATACTGCTACATGACGATGCCTTTCGGGCTCAAGAACGCTGGAGCTACGTATCAGCGGTGTATGCAAGCATGCTTGAAGGAACAAATCGGACGCAACGTCGAGGTCTACGTCGACGACATTGTCATCAAGACATCGAAAGCAGATACTCTGCTCGACGACCTTCGAGAAACCTTCGCCAACCTCGACAGATATAGCATCAAGCTTAATCCGAAGAAATGCTCTTTCGGAGTACCCACCGGCCAACTGCTAGGCTATCTGATCTCCGAGAGAGGAATCGAAGGCAACCCAGAGAAGATAAAGGCCATCATCAGCATGCACCCCCCAAAGACGCTTCGACACGTCCAGCAGTTGACAGGCCGACTCGCAGCGCTTAGCCGCTTCATCAGCAAGCTTGGCGAAAAAGCACTGCCCTTGTATCGACTGCTCAGAAAAACAGACAACTTCACGTGGACCGAAGAAGCGCAAGCCGCCTTTGACGACCTCAAGCGACGACTATCGACCTCCCCAGTTCTCGTTACACCTCGAGAAAAAGAGCCAATGTTGCTGTACATTGCGGCTACTAATCAAGTTGTCAGTTCAGTGCTTGTGGTCGAACGCGCAGAAGATGGCAAGGAGCACGGCGTCCAGAGACCCGTATACTACCTGAGCGAAGTTTTATCGCCGACCAAGCAGAGATACCCCCATTACCAGAAGTTGGCATACGCCATATACATGACGGGGAAGAAACTGCCACACTATTTCGAGTGCCACCCAATCACAGTAGTGGCCTCGAATCCAGTCTCCAGCATCCTCAACAACCCAGACGCCACGGGGCGTGTGTCGCTATGGGGAGTCACGCTAGGACCCTGGGAGATCACGTACCAACGCCAATCTGCAATCAAGTCACAAGTCCTTCCGGACTTCATAGCCGAATGGACAGAAGCCCAGATGCCCGAGCTCCCGGACCTGTCGAACAGCTGGACTATCTTCGTCGACGGGTCCAAGCGGGTCTCGGGGGCAGGAGCAGGAGTGATCCTAGTGTCACCGCAAGGAGACAGGATGCGCTACGTCCTCCGCATGCGTTTCCCGAATCCCTCCAATAACGAAGCAGAATATGAAGCCGTCCTTCATGGTATGCGCATGGCGAAGGCCTGCGGGGCAACCCGCATCAAGATACACGGAGACTCGAACCTCATCGCCCAGCAAGTCATGAAGGAGTGTGATGCGACCTGCGCGAACATGATTGCATATCGCGCCATGTACGACAAGCTCGAAGGCGAATTCGAGGGCTGTGAAGTAACACACATCGGCAGGGAAAGCAACGAGGAGGCAGATAACCTGGCCAACGTCGGCTCAAGGTGCCTCCCAATACCGCCAGGTGTTTTCTTCGAGGAAATATTCGAACGCTCCGTCAAGATCAAACCCACGCCTGACCCGGCGTTAGCAACACGTCCGGGGGCTCGGACAACCGACACCGCCCCAGCGGCAGGAGCAGCAGACCTCCCGAAGGATGCAGCCGCGGTCATGCTCGTCGAAGCAATATGGACAAAGCCGTACTTGGCGTACCTGATGAGGGGCGAACTCCCAGAAGACCCCATCCACCGCCGACAAGTCATGCGGCGCTCTAAGGCCTTCACGATAATCAACGGGGAACTCTACAAGCGAAGCACTTCGGGGGTGCTCCAGCGGTGCATAGCGCAGGAAGATGGAATCGCCCTCCTCCGAGAAATCCATGAAGGAACCTGCGGACATCACGCTTGCAGCCGAACCCTCGTAGCGAAGGCCTTTCGGTCCGGATTCTACTGGCTATCCGCCCTCTACGACACCAGGAACATCGTCCAGCACTGCGAAGCGTGTCAGATGTTCGCCACCAAGCCGCACGCGCCGGCATCGGAACTGCACACCATCCCTGTGGCATGGCCCTTTGCACAATGGGGGCTCGACCAAGTGGGGCCTCTCCCCAAATCATCTCGAGGAGGACATACGTACTTGCTCGTCGCTGTGGACAAGTTCTCCAAGTGGATAGAAGCTACCCCGGTCACCAACCAAGAGGCGACCACGGCAGTCAAGTTTTTCGAGTCCATCGTCTATCGGTACGGCGTCCCGAACAGCATCATCACCGACAACGGCACCAACTTCACTTCGGGCGAATTCCAGGGCTTCGCTAAAGACCTCGGCATCAAACTCAAGTACGCTTCGGTATCACACCCCAAGTCCAACGGCCAGGTCGAAAAGGCCAATGGACTTGTCTGCGGAGGCTTGAAGAAGCGACTGCTTCGACCCCTCAAGCGCGCAGCAGGCGCCTGGGTCGAGGAATTGCCTTCGGTGCTATGGAGCCTGCGAACAACGCCCAACTCCTCGACAGGCTACACGCCCTTCTTCTTGCTCTTCGGGGCAGAAGCCGTGCTGCCCACGGACGTGCGCTACAGCGCGCCCCACGTCACCGCCTACGTCGAGGAAGACGCGGACAAGGCGTTAGCAGACGCCCAAGATCTGCTGGACGAAGCTCGAGACGTCGCTCTTGTTCGATCGGCGGTCTACCAGCAGAGCCTCCGCAACTACCACAGCAGACGGGTACGCGGACGCTCTTTCGAACCAGGAGACCTGGTGCTCCGACTCAAGCAAACAAGCACGTCGAAGCTGGAGCCACCATGGGAAGGCCCGTACCTCATCCACGAGGTCATCCCAGGAGGAGCATATCGCCTACGCAACCCAAAGACGGGGAAAGACGTCGACAACCCGTGGAACGCCGCGCAGCTGCGCCGCTTCTACCCTTAGCTAGCAAAGCTGTCTCCTCTACCCCCTCTACTATGTAATCAGGCGTCGGCAGCAGTCCGCGCCCACCATTGTGCCTTCGGCACCAAGCAATAAAATTCAACTTCATCGTTCTATACCTGTGCACTCTCGGGGGCTTTCGACCCACGCTCGGGGGCTCAGCCTTTCGACCCACGCTCGGGGGCTCAGCTTTTCGACCCACGCTCGGGGGCTTTCGACCCACGCTCGGGGGCTCAGCCTTTCGACCCACGCTCGGGGGCTTTCGACCCACGCTCGGGGGCTCAGCTTTTCGACCCACGCTCGGGGGCTTTCGACCCACGCTCGGGGGCTCAGCCTTTCGACCCACGGTCGGGGGCTTTCGACCCACGCTCGGGGGCTCAGCCTTTCGACCCACGCTCGGGGGCTTTCGACCCATGCTCGGGGGCTCAGCTTTTCGACCCACGCTCGGGGGCTTTCGACCCACGCTCGGGGGCTCAGCTTTTCGACCCACGCTCGGGGGCTCGGCCTTTCGAACCACGCTCGAGGACTTCGCCTACGCTCTGGGGCCGCGCTCAATCAGCTCACGTTTGGGGGACGCGTTCTCTCGACCTACGCTGGAGAACTTTCGCCTTCCTAATCGATGCTCGAAGTCTCTGCCTTTTCAACACAGTCGAATATAAACACAGGTATACAATATATGTACAGAGTGAAGATACAGACACAACAACAAAGCTAGTTCATGGTGCCGCAGCATCTCGACTCGCCCTCTGACGATCGCTTTCGACGATAATTTGTCGAGCGATACAATCGCCGGTACTTCTACAAGCAGCATAATGCCGTTCCATGTCGTAGCGACCGCTGGGCGACGGCGGAGGCGTCTTCAGAAGCTCTAGGTCGACTTCAGGGTAGTGCGCATGCACGAAAGCAAGTGCGACCACAGCCCCACTGCGCAGATGTGCCCGGACAAAGGAATGTATAGCATGGCCGTTCTCGAATCGATCGAGCAGCGCCGGCAAACCTTCGGGCTGATCATTTAGAGGAAACATCGCCTGGTGCACCAGCGCAAGGGCACTTCGGCTCGTCTCAGCCAACGCACCAGCTTGAGCAATCCTATCCTGAAGGAGTGTCAGCTTCATTGCCTTCGATCGATCAGCCCAGAAGTTATCAGCAACGGAGTTGGCATGATTCTGGGCAGCAATAATATGCGCGTTTACGCGCCGGGCCTCAGCTGCACTGTCAAGACACGCATCTGCGAACAAGAGAACAAAGACTCAGTCCTGCACATCCAAGCCAACGTGCAGCGAAAGAAGTTCGAAGACTTACACTTCAGAGATTTGCCAAGATTTTCGATCTTATCTAGAAGGAATTTCTCACAGTCCGCAGCATACGACGCCTTCGAAAGAGCAACGTCGACCTTGGCAGTAACAACCTTTAGTTGGCGCTGCGTGTTCTGGAGCTGATCGCGCAACGATCGAATTAGTGACAACTCGCTCGTGGAGGGCGCTCTTCGCTCAATGGCACCAGCAGTACTGCCAGTTGTTTCGTACGAAACAGGCCAAGCACCAGAGGTCAGCGAAGGATCCTGCATGAGGAGTCGAACATCACACACAAGCAATTGCAACCAAATGGCATGAAGATTAACATAACAGCAGAACAAGTTTTACAGCAGCAAGAGTTTTAATCGGGGTCACAGCCCTCGATGTGAGCCAGCAAAACTAATTACAAGTGGGCACCAGAAGCGCTGCTCGCACTACGCCGAACTACCAGCCTTGCTAGACGGTGCGGCGGACGCGCCACGCTTCCGAGCCCTCGCCGCTGCACGCTTCTCATTCCTATCGGCCAGAAAGCCCGTCATTCGAGCAGCCAGCTCACGAGCACGAGCGACATAAGTTTTGGCGGATTTGTCACGTCCGTCCTTGTCCCTCGGGTACGTGCTCGTCACCTTGTCAGCGTCGAACTCCACGTCGTGCATCATCATCATGGAGAAGACAGACTCGGTGCCGATAGTTACCTGACGGCGCACCGCGGCAAATAACGGGTCTTCGCCGCCCTCCTTCACCGCCACAGCGTCGAGGATCCCTGCCATGGTGTCGCTGGTCGAATCGGGTACAGACGTATCCCGAACGCGAACAAGCGTCGACCGAACTCGCGCTAGGAGGTTGACAACCTCCCGACTCAGGCGTTCGGCGAGGCCAACACTGGATTCGATCCCAGCGGGCCCCTTCATAGCTCCGGCGTCCAGTTCGGCAGCAGCTACAAGAAAAAACAAAACCTCCAAGTCACAATCAAGTTCTTCGGCGCAAAAATTAATCGAGACCAAGCTCGAAGAACTCACCGCGCAAGGCATCAAGCGAAGTCTGCAGGCGCTGGTGCAGTTCTCCTTCTCGAGCCTCGGCGTCCAGGCGGCTTTTCTTTGCGCGCTCCTGAGCTTCGGACGATTCGACCTTCAGCCGGGCGACTTCATCGTTCAGCTCAGCGACCTTAGCCTTCAAGCCCGAATTCTCAGTGGCAAGATTGTCCAGCTGAGACTTCAGAGAGGTTTTGTCCGCAGCAGCCTGGGCTCCAATCCCTAATTCGTCAAAGGATGTCGTCAGGAAGAAGGGCAAGGTAACAGGCAGAGCAAAACTCTACAAGTGAAGTAGCAGTACTCACGTCGAAACTCTTCGAGCTTCTCGGACAACCTTCGGTTCTCCTCCTCCAAGGCAAAGAAGTTTCTGCAAACCTTCGACAGGTCCCTAACAACGGGCTAAAAAAGGCAGAACAGAAGATTAACCTTCGAGTCATGATTCGGAGGGCAAGCCTAAGTGTAAACACTTAGACTCACCCTCGGGGGCTACTAATGGTCAAATACGCGAAGTGCAAGTCGAAAGTCTTTGGACTTACATGGTTGCTAGGACCGGAAGGCCCGCCGGACGAGGAGACAAGCACGAATTCTTGTTCCGTCGCCTTCTTCTTGGAAGAGGTCGAAGGCTTCGTCGGAGCAACTTCGGGGGCGACAATATCAGCGACCTTCTCCTGTGAGTCTACCGTTTGCTCAAGGGCGTCGTCATGAGGTCGAACCTGGTATCGATCTTGGTCCCCCGGACCAGTCAACGTTTCCTCGGTGGAAGATCTGAAGCAATCATCAGCGTTAGAACCGGACAACCAAATCAAAACAAGACCACAAGTTACACGAAAGAAAAACTTATGATGCGTCGATCCCGAACTTCGGAAGGACCTTTTTCTCTGTTCGAGGAGGAGGACGGCGGTTCAAAGGCGAGGCAGGGATAGCGCTGTTGTCGTCATCCCCTGAAGAAAAGTGAGTGTCGTCAAGGTCTTTCGAATCCTCGACAACGTCCGCGACTCGTTGTCTCTTCGGAGCCCTCGGTGGCGATGGAGCAGCGGAGGCCGACCCTTCAGGCACCTCGGCGAAGTCACGCCCCGGATATTCGCCCATCTCTGGCTGGGGTGGATAGCATCGGGCTATGTTTATCACCTGCATAATGAGGAAGACTGAATCCGACACTGAACGATTCGACTACGAGACAAGGAAGGAATCCGATTAAAATAGGATCGTACCTCAGTGCGGGGGAAGGCTTTGCTGAAGGCCACTGCACCGAAGACCTTCGGCACAGGATCCTTCTTCTTGATGTTTGTGACGGCGCGTACGCACTCGTCGATTTCGGCTTCGTGCAGCTCATCCTGAGAGATGCGAGTCGAGTCCCGGCGATCGCTGTAATCCCACATGCAGTGGGCTCGAGCAGCGAGCGGCTGGATTCGGCGCTCGATGAAGGTTCGGATGAGTTGGACTCCCGAAAGTTCCTTCTTCGGAGTAGCTCAAAGCTGTTGGATCTTCTCCATCAGCGGCTCTGTAATCTTCAACTCCTCGTCCGAAAGGTCGTGCCTCCAGGAGACGCGAGGTCGAAGAACGCCGGTGGGATGGAATTCCTCAAGTCCGAAGTTTTCGCCGTCGGAGGATTTGTCCTTGGCGTAATACCACTTCGTCCTCCACCCGGGGTTGTTTTCGGGTGTTTGGAGGTTGAAATACTCGACGTCTGGGCGCACTTGGACGCCGAAACCGCCGGTCTGATAGGGCAGAGGGTGCCAAATCACGAAGATTCGGCACCACAGTGCCCAGTGGGGTTCGATCCCCAGGAAGCACTCACAAAGCGTGATAAAACACGCAATGTGAAGAACAGAGTTGGGATTCAGGTCATGGAGCTGAATCCCGTAAGCAAAGAGAAGGCCGCGGAGAAAAGGATGCGGGGGGAAAGACAGACCCCGCAGCAAAAAGGCGATGAAGATTACCCGGAAACCGAGGGGTGGCCGGGGAACGATCTCCGGGCCGGCGGCGAGCGATTCCGCCGACGCGTTCTTCAGCAGGCCCATCTTCTCGGCCTGGGTCAGCTCCTTGTTGCCAACCTTGGATTAGACCCAGCGGCCAACGCCGGAGCCTTCAGCATCGGCCGTCTTGGCCTTCTTGGCGGCGGCAGTGGCGCCGGCGGCTGTGGAGCTCCTCTTGCCCATGGTCAGGGCGCAGCAAAGATCGCGGAAATGGAGATGGAAAGGAAGAGCTACAAGGATGCTGCGCGAGGAAGAAGACGACGGCGGCGGAGTGAGATAGACTGTTACCCTGCCACCGTTATTTATTCCAGCTCTAGAGATCTACGTCAGATCTCAACCGTCCTTGGCGAAGTGGAAACGGCCGGGTTGATCCGACCGTCCACGTGTCAGCACGCGAGCACCGCGGCGTCCACTACGCACGGTAATCAAGGAAACCACGCCGGTTATTTCTCACCCACGCGCGGGACGTGCGGTCAAACTCTGTCAACGGCCGCGATGCACGGCTTGAGGGCCCACCACACGTCTTGTCCTGGCAGGCTCAGGCCCGTCATGCAGAAGATGAGGTGACGACTCGACGCAGTGTGTCGTCAGCGCTGACGCGTTCCCTTGGGTAGGATGCTGTCTTTTCGACTCAAAGGGTAAAAACTGGCAAAGGCTCTTTCGAGTCCCAAAGGTATGTACCTCTTGCACTCAGATGATCTCTTGATCGGGTTTCTTTCGAGGTCTTCTGTGCTTTTCTCTTTTGTGCCATTCGAATGAGCATTGAGTTTCTCGACGACTCTGTCTTTCGTTCCTTCGGGGGAATTTTCCGGTCCCTCGAATTACCTCTTTCGGGCCAGCAGCGCCTTCGACATATTCGAGTCAGGGCTCCGGTCCCTCGAATTACCTCTTTCGGGCCAGCAGCGCCTTCGACATATTCGAGTCAGGGTTTTGATCCCTCGAATTACCTCTTTCGGGCCAGCAGCGCCTTCGACATATTCGAGTCAGGGTTTTGATCCCTCGAATTACCTCTTTCGGGCCAGCAGCGCCTTCGACATATTCGAGTCAGGGTTTTGATCCCTCGAATTATCTCTTTCGGGCCAGCAGCGCCTTCGACATATTCGAGTCAGGGTTTTGATCCCTCGAATTATCTCTTTCGGGCCAGCAGCGCCTTCGACACAATCGAAGACAGGATTTCGGTCCTTCAGGCCATTTCTTTCGGGCTAGCAGCGCCTTCGAGACATTTGAAGCAGGGCCTCGATCTGTCGAGTTGCTTCTTTCGGCCTAATAATACCTTCAAAGAATCCAGGTTCGAGCTTCGAACCTTTGAATTATTTTCTTCGAACCCGTCTTTCGAGCTATCAACGCTCCTCAATCAACATACCCGAATTTCGGTGGCGATATACCAGTTCAGATGCCGTATGTCAAATACGAAGGTAAGACCACGATTTGCAACATCGGATGGCCCGGTATTCGTATCAAACGCGCTCTGCCGGAAATTTTCCATACCTGCGGTATGAAGCTTGCACCGATGGACGCATCGGGTGCCTCACAAATGAACTGGGCTTCGACCTGGTAAGTCCAACGCGGCTCAGGTCGAGGTAGCGCCAGCCCACGCGGGTTCGAGTCGGGGGACTCGAATCTGAGTAAGCTAACCGAATGTCTTTGCAGCAATGCAATTAACTGAGACCCGGCGTGAGTCTCAGGCCGGTTATGCGTATCCCTCTGCAAACCCAACTTAACACTTTCGAGGCTCTACATGAGAGCGGCTCGAAAATCACGTATCAAAACGAGCATACTATTCGAATAATCCCTATACATTTGCAGCTTTGCAGGCCAAGTACCCATGTCGGGTGCGGCTGGGAAGACTTTCGGGAGGAGTCCCTGCCATAGTCTTCGGCTATCCCAGGCACTCGGGGGCTACTGACGAAGGAATGACAGATGGGCCCCTGACATTCGCCTATCTGGTTTTCGGTTCAGGTAGGGGGTGTTATGAAAGGCTTTCGAGGCCTATCAAGGCAGTGGCCCGATGCGGTCCAGGAGCAATACTTGGCGCGCAAGCAAGATTTCGAGGAGTCCAAGCTAGACTAGGCTTCGGTTGATCCGATCTGTACTTGGCTTGAGAGACACTCCTGAGACCTAGCCTTAACTTATAAAAGGCTGGGAGGGAGGTCTCGAAACCCTAGAATCACTTCCACCCACCTCACGCCGGAGTGCTCAACAACTTAGAGCTCTCTGCTTTTGGCCAGATCTAATCTGCGCCGCCATTGTAACTTCATCATCATCGCCACCACCTCAATACAAAAGTCAGACAAGCAGGACGTAGGCCTTTTACCTTTCGAGGGGGCTGAACCTGGGTAAATCCTCGTGTCCTTCTGCTTTCGTCTGATCGCCGTCGAGTTCGCCAGGTTCCCAATACGCTTCCAAGATCGAAAGCCCTTCGACATGGGCATTGCCGGGGATAAACCTCGTCAATAGTTATGATCTATTTTACAAAGAGTTGTTAATAATATTTTTATCACCGTTGTGGTTACATGTTCGTAGGTAAGAACGGGTCTTCCTAGAAAGCCCTAAACCACGTAAAATATGCAAGGCAAATTAGAAGCGTCTAACTTGTTTTTGCAGGGCATGTGATGTGATATGGTTAAATTGTTTATATTACAAATTGTATGCAATGATCCTTTTTGTAAGTTATAAACAACCGGCAGGAGCCATATGGTTGTCTTTTCATTTTATGGCCTGCGTGCCAAATATATATATCCAAGCGATATATTGTAATGGAGGAAGACAACCAAGATGGTGCACCATGGACCTTGGTGCTACGCCGGTGGAATGATGGAGATCATGCCATGACGCACAAGATGAAGATTGAATGCGTGAAGGACCATATCATATCACATTATATATGCATGTGATGTTTATCCTTTTATGCATCTTATTTTGCTTAGATTTGATCGCGCGGTAGCATTATAAGATGATCCCTCTCACATAAATATCAAGATAAAAATGTGTTCTTCCATAACATGCACCGTCAAGAAAGTTTGTCGTTTCGAGACACCACGTGATGATCGGGTGTGACTGACTCTACGTTCACATACGACGGGTGTAAGACAGGTTTACACACGTGAGTGCTATGGTTCTACTTGGCGAGCCTAGCATGTACAAACATGGCCTCGGAACACGAACCGAAAGGTTAAGCATGAGTCATATGGTTGATATGATGAACATGGTGATGTTCGCCTTTGAAACTATACCGTTACACGTGATGATCGGCTGCGGTATAGTGAATTTGGTTCGTGTAATCACTTAAGAAAACTAAGAGGGATGTTGTTTTTAAGTGGGAGTTCACTTAGTAATTTTGAATTATAGAACTCATTTTATCATAAACTAAATCAAAGAGAATTTGCATAGTTTATTGTAGGCATTGGCATCCGTTTACTACCTTGCGATTAGCTATAATTGAGATAATAGAACTATAGAATTCTAGATATTAACTTTACGAATTGGTATCGTATTGTTTGAATGTCAATATAAAGTGTAAAGTCCTATTGCAAACTTTTAGCAAACCTTGGTTACTCGATAAAATTTAATAAGTAGTATTAAATCAAGAGTAACAATTCCAGTGTTAGTATCTAAGTATCACACTTGCCTCCATGATCCTTGATATTCAAAAGTTGTTTTTAGTATCAAGGTTATCTAGGAGCTGAAAGAATTGTTTCATAAACTATCATATGTGGAAGATATTTTGATATCTGAAATAATGTTTGGTTGCAATGTGATAGAGTATAATTTAGTAAGACACATGTTCTCGTATTGTATGAGAATTTGTGAAGATTGGAGACGCTAGGCGTCCAGATCTCCTAAAAAAGGTTTTAGGAACTAACATTATACTCACAATTCATCCTCATGAGCTATAGTAGCTTAATCATGAAAGTTGTCATGATAGGATGAATACAAGATGTCAGTAAAATGTTTACTACATTAAAAGATTACTAAAGAATGGAATTTGGAAGAACGCCAAATATTTGATAATGGTGATCAACTTCAAAGTGCGAGTCCAAGGGTATTAGTGTTTGACTAATCACGCTTTGAACTATGTGCCATGTGTATGGTGCCACTATTGATGTTGATAGATTCTTCTTAAAAGAAAAGGAATTGCTAAAAGAGAATCCGAAATTTATTCTGGCAGAAAAGAAAAGACTGGAAATGTCTAGCTCAGGTATATAGAAGATATACATGTTATGGGTGTATTCGTTGCTTGTTAAAACAATGTGGTTCTTGGGTATTTGATACTAAATTGGTTGGTATGAACTGTCATACAGAACAACGCAATACAAGAACTGCAATGGCCTAATTAACTAGCAAATGAATATGGGATGATTCTCATCGACAACAAATAAAGTGTTATTGTGTTTCGTTGGAATTAAACCTAGCCTTCAATATTTGTTTTAACAATTGTTATTTTGTTATGGTATTATGAGAACAATAGTTGTTCAAATTGTTACCTCCTTCATAAAAGATGAATGAAATGCTTATCTTATTGGAGAAATCACATCCAAAACACTAATGCTAAAAATGTCTCAAGATAAATGATTAGAAGATCACTTATGAGTGACACCACCGTTTAAATCATATAGGAAAGTAAACATGAAGGAACTCCATGTTGATGGAATTTTGGAGTCATTTTGATTTTGAATCAATTGACACTTGTGAAAATTTCCTAGAGATGATTAAAACTCCGTTTGTAGGCCAAAGAAGAACGGATGACTAACTTATTGGATATTGTACATGTTGATGTATATAGTCCATTATGTGTAGCCGTGTGTGATGGATCTTTGAACTTCATCTACTTTAACCAAGGATTTGAGTAGATATATGTGTATATTTACTTGATAAGGAAGAAGCATGAAATATTTGAATATTGTTCAAAGTATTTCTAGATGAAGTGGAAAATCATTGTAACAAGAGAATAAAGAATTTATGATTTGATCATAAAGGAATATATTTGAGTTACAAGTTTAGCAAACACCTCAAAGTTGAGGAATCGTTCCATAGACTTGTATTTCCCGAAACACCATAGGAGTATGGAGTGTTCGAGAGATAAAATCAAACTTTGTTTGACATCGTTGGATCAAAGGTGTCGTCTATAAATCTGCCATTATATTTTAAGGATAAAGCTTTAGAGACTACCGCTTTTACACTGAAAAGAGCGCCATCATGATCCGTTGAAATGACACCATATGAGTTATGGCATGGGATAAAACCCAAGTTGTATTTTCTGAAATTTTGGTATGCTAGGCATATGTAAAATATTTACAACCAAAGTAGGATAAATGCGTCTTTGTAGGTTATCCCAAAGTAACTGTTGGGTATTCCTCCAGAACACCTGAGACAAAAGTGTTTGTCGCTGAAAACGTCAAGTTTCTTGAGAAGGAATTTTTCGCGAAAAGTTAAGTGGGAGGACAATAGAACTTTGATTGGGTTATTGAATCTAAGCTATATGTGTTGAGTAGCGCAGCACCGGGAAGTGTCCCGGAGGCGGCCAAAACGCGCATGGCTGTCGTACTTCAAAGGTTGTGGTCACATAGATCTAAGTTCCTATTGAACCACGTGAGTCGGATAACAATCAAATAGTTAGATTTGAGAACAGATCATTATTGTTTGACAATGATGAACCGACTACATGCAAAGAAGCGATGATGGGCCCTGACTCCATCAAATGGCTAGAAGCCATAAAATCCGTGATAGTTCCATACATGAGAAACCAAGTTTCTGAACTTGGAAGACCCTCAAAAGGCATGAAGCCTAATGAACGTGTTAGGATCTATAAAGACAGACATGGATGTTTAACATCTATGAAATAGTCGATATATCGTTAAACTATTTACGATTATGTTCAATGAGTTAACTATGACAAGATTTGGTCTTTCATAGCGATATTCTGTCTGGACGGATTACTATAGCAATCACTACATATGCCAAGTTTGGTATATGTTAGTTGAACAAACAAGACAACATTCTTCTAATAGAATGGTTACCTAGGACATGTACATGACATGGTCCAATGGGTTTTGTAAATTCAAAGGATGCTAAAAGACATACAAACTTCGATGGTTGAAGTAAGCATCGCGGAGTTGGAATATTCACCGTGATGAAATAATTAAAAGGTTTAGTTTCATCAGATACGATGAATATGCTTGCATTTGCAAGAAATTAAGTGGGAGCGCTGAGACATATTTCTAGTACATTATGTAGAAGACATATTGTTAATTGGAAATGATGTATCTTTTATTGACATGGGTTAAGAATTTCATTAAAATTAGATTTCAATGAAAGACTTAGGCAAAACCAAAATATTGGGTATCGATGTCTATGTAGATAGATCGAGGTACCAATATGATTGTGCCAAAGTACATAGATGAAATATTGAATGAAGTTCAATATGGAAACGACAAGAAAAGTTCTTGCCGCATGGAAGAGGTTGAAACAAGATTCAGGTGTTTTTGACACTTGATGAGTGAAGCCACATGAATGATTTGATCGATCATGTATACCGTGATATGTACATATCCAGATATGTCCTATGCTCTAAATGTTATGAGCATATACCAGAGTGATAAATGTCATAAGATGATCACTGGACAATAGTAAGGATATCCTTATGTGCTTTGGAAGGACTAAGGATATATATTATGTATGACGAAGTGACACATAGTTCATTGTAAAGTGTTACATTGATACTAAGTTTGTCACAAGATATATAATTAAGTTTATCTCAATTTTAGCTATGTGTTTAGGTGGCATAATGTAATGGAAGGAAGTTCCATAATAGATTTGGATGAGTTCCAAAGTTAAGACATTGTGATGGATTCTACAATAAAGGTTGAGTATATGGCTGCTTTAGAAGTAGCAAAAGAGGGCATTTGTGTCAAGAAGTTTGTTATCAAACTAGGTGTAGTTCCAAGCTTGCTATTACTATGAAGACATATTGTGCGACAATAGTGTCAACATGGTTTTAGATAAAGGAACCAAGGTCTCACATAAGGAACAAATTTATACCCAACTATCTTATTTGAGAATGAGTGATGCGTAGAGACGCAAAGACATGCAAATACACACATAGCTGAAAGTGTCAGATCTAGAGATCAGGTTTACCACATGCAATACGTACAGATAACACGTGAATGCCATAAGTGTTATATACGCAAGTATCAACTAGATTATTGACTCTAGTGCAAGTGGGAGACTGAAGGGAATATGCCCGAGAGGCAATAATAAAGTGGTTATTATCATATTCCATGTTTATGATAAATGTTTATTTCTCATGCTAGAATTGTATTAATTGGAAACATTAATACATGTGTGATTAATAAACCAAAAGATTCCTAGTAAAGCCTCTCTTTTATACTAGCTCGTTGATTAACTGATGATCAAGGTTTCCAGATCATGAACATTGGATGTTGTTAATAACGGGGTCATATCATTAGAAGAATAATGTGATGAACACTCACACCCATAGTATGAATAGCAATACGATCAAGTCATCAAGTTTCATTGCTATATCAAACTCATATGAAGTAGTTCTAATCCTTAGACCATGAGATCACGTTAATCACTGATACCGAAAGGGTACTTTGATGATATCAAACGTCACACCATAACAGGGTGATTATAAAGGTTGATTTGGGTACTCTGAAAGTATTAGTTGAGGCTCATGGATCAAGAGTGGGATTTGTCCATCCGGATGACGGAAAGATATTCTCTGGGCCCTCTCGGTGATATTGCATTGACACCGCTTGCAAGCATGTGACTAGATCACGGGAATGCATTATCACAGAACGAGTAAAGAGACTTGTCGGGAACGAGATCGAACTAGGTATGGTTGATACCGAATGATCGGATCTCGGACAAGTAATAATATTGCGAGACAAAAGAAATTGACTATGTTCGTTAATGGTTCACACGATCACTAGATCATCGTCGAGTAAGTGGGAGTCGTCATGGATTTCCAGATCCCGCTGATGATTATTGATCGGAGAGGAGTCTCGATCATGTCCACGTTATTCACGAACCGTAGGGTGACACACTTAAGGTTCGTCGTTGTTTTTTGAGTAAATACGATACTCCGATCGAATTATAGGACAGCATGAGGGTTGTTTCAGAAAAGTGCCGAAACTGTTTTGGCATATCGAAATAACTCAAGGTTTTTTTTTGTTAATGTTTTTTAATTGATTGAATTAACAAATATTAAAGAAATAAAAATGTTTTATTAATTTAATTAGTGTGAGTTTTAATTAGCATGAATGTCATGCAAAATTAAAATGGGGGTTACCACCATGAAGAGGGGGTTACCACCATGAAGAAGGGGCTGCCACTTCCTCTCCTATAAAAGGAGCCTTCTTCTCCCTCTTCTCACACTTCTTGATCCCTCCCTTCCTCCCATAGTTGCTGCTCCACCGTCGACATTGCTTAGCGAAGCTCTGCCAAAATTATAGTTCGATTTCATACACTTAGTTGAAGTGGTGTTGGAGTGTCCGGCGGATCCCTTCTTCCGTTGTCCCGCTGGACCGAGGGCGTGGAGGAGACGATGACAAGCCGTACGTGTGACCGAGTACGGAGGCGCCGCCGGTTGTGGCGCCGTGTACACGATCTCGAGATCGTCAAGTGAACCACTACGTCGACTACGTCAAGTGAACGACTACGTCGACTACGTGCGTCTTCGTCGAGTCTCCATCGGCAACGTTTGTGCAGGAATGTAATCCCCGCTACCAGTCTTCGAGGGTTAGTCTCCGTTGCTACCATCTCGTAGATGTTCTTGGCTAGTTTTGTGTTCATGCGTAGGAAATTTTTTATTTTCTATGCTACGAACCCATCAAGAACTCCACCGGCGAGAAGGCACTATCACATCAGTAACCTGAATCCATGTCCTGTCCTGCGTCGAGTCGCCGATCGGCTGTCGAGGTTCTCACGATGCCTTGCTCCACCTGAAGGCGGATTATCACATCCTGCTAATTGTTGATAGCCATAGGTATATATAGTACAGGGTAGCCGGTTTGCTAACTGAATCATATTACCATTCCTAACAGCACAAGATTAGATAGCTATCTCCGACGCCTGCACCTGTTGGACTCCTCGACGTGGCAGAGTGGAGGTCGATCCCTCATTTCTTAACGTTAGAGTGTTCGGCCGGTTACTCACCAATCGAAGGTGAACATGTTGGGCTGTTCTTGACTGGGCCGGCCGATCAAGGAAACTTTGACGTACCAATCCAAGGAGAACACGAAGACGGGACGATGTATGAAACCAGAACGAAGCCAAACTGGTTCTTTTGACGAACGACAACGATTTTTTGACGTACGAAGCGATCCAATCGGTTTTTTAACGTACCACGGTTTTGTGACCATCACGTCTTCAAACCGTATTATTAGTTTAGATTAGACTTCTAATGGCTTTACCCGGGTAATAGGTAACCATTACCATCCATGATTTGAAGTGTCATCCAGACAACCAAATCGGAATCTCCATCTCCATCTCCATCTCCATCTCCATCTCCACTACTTATAAAAGAGCAAACTTAGCAGGAAAATACAATCTCAATCGTTCATTGACGTCCATCAAACGGTTCATATTTGTTTGTTCTCCCCTCCCGAAATAAACGCGACCTGCACACAGCCACGCCTACGCAGGCACATCCCGGATCGTAACCTCGAAACCGCCTCCGCTAATTGCTCCCTGATTTCCCCATTTGTCCTGGATCGGGGCTGCGCTCCATGCCCGGCGCCGGCGATTTCTCTGGCTCCAATGCGTCGCACACCCTGCTCCGGCGAGCTCCCCAATACCGCCCCGCACCGCTGCCGGAGCCGGCACGCCTTCCATCCCTCCCGCCCTCTCGGATTCTTCCCCCAAGTCCCGACCATGTGCCATCGACGAGCTCGCGCAGCGCATCCTACCCATCCCCGCACCGCCGCCCACACCACCCTCTCTTTGACACGGCTGGCACCGCCCACCTGCCGCTGTCGACCACCCACCTGCAACAGTTCCTAACGTTGCCTCTGTGGCCGCCGCCTCCACCATGGGTCGTCCTTGCATCGTTCGCCCGACTGATGGCACCGTCGTCGCTAGAATTGCCCAAGGCGTCCATCTGCGGCAGTGCAGTTTTGGTCCGCCACAAAAAGTCAATTCTCCACAGCTTCCGCTTTCGTTCTTTCTTTTTTCTGAATTCAGAACTCATGTCCCTGGGTCAGACAGTTAACGATTAGCCTCACGTGCAGGTTGTTGTAGGTTGTCAAGTGTCAGCCGAGCTATGGATTAGATTTCTTGTGATGGCTGTTGAAGAATGTTTTCATAAACCGCATCTTACGGTGCCTGATTCAAATGCATCTACAGAGTCATCACGGTTTGATCTTGATTTGCGATGGTGACTTGCTTCTTCAAATTATGCCATCATAATATAGTTCACCAGAAGAATCTGGCAAGTACTTGGAAAATATCAACTACTGATAATAATTTATTTGGATCATAAAAATATTTGCAAAAATAAAATTGAATCCAGAATTGTATTTACATCGTTACGCATTGCAAGACTGAAATTCTATTCTGAACTATTACACGTTCACTGTTATGAATGCACTAGCATGAGCTCGAATAGTTTATTCAGTAACAGTTCTCAAAGATTTCTAATTTTGAATGTGTCATATTTACTGCCTTGTGTCTTCAATAGTCTAATTTTAGGATAAAAACAACTCGCAGTTTGGCATGTGTGCTACAGTTATAGATGAGAAGATCAATTTTCTGCAAATTTTATTCACTTTCTTCTTTTCTTCAGTGTACTCTTTTGGGTTGCATTTCCTATCTACAAACTAATGTCTCGGAAACAACTGGTTAGTTCAGTTCATGTCGCCCTTTGGCATCCATAGGTGGATATGGAAGTTTTATTGTGGTCCTCTTATTTTGGCACTTCTCAGGACATTAGTGCTGGCATTTTAGTGCAGCAACTTTACTCATGTGTATACAAACCAGCATAGATGAATTGGTTGTTTGGACATGCCTCACCTTGCAGGAGATTACCAACATTGTGCACTACTAAATCGGTTTTATGAATCCCCGCAAAATAGATTACAAACTTAATACAAAGAAACTGCTTCATGGAACTTCTAGAAGATAATGGAATCAACAGGTGGAATCAACATGCCATCTATTCTTTGAATGCAAATTTCCCCTGGCCTGTTGGTCAAAAATATCATGGAGCATATGGATGTCACAGTGATTACATTTATATTCAAGTATTGCCTAATCTATTCATATGCAGAAAAGCTTTCAAAGAGTTACACTTCATCCTTCACAGAGGTAGAAGAAAACCCTACAAGGATTTAGAAGCCTGTATTTCTAACTATAGATGACATCATGAACTTTTTGTTTTGTTTTTGCCATGTATATATTTTTCTTTTTAGTACATCTGCAATACGCCAATAGCCTACTGTTGTCTTTGCAGAAAGCACGGTTAAATACAAGCATTTGTATTCCTCCATTCAAATTTCTTGTTCTCACTTCTCACGCAAGATTTTAAATAAGCTAAACATAGTTTCTATGTTATGTTGCTGAACAGACAGATACTCATCGACAGCTGAGTCCCGGAAGCGAGGAGCCTGCCTGGTACATGAGCTTCGTGGTCAGAGGCAGACTGCACGATTCCTCCACAACGACGGCCTCTGCGGGTTCATTTGGAATATATTTATAGAGGATCCTTTATTCACTTGTTTGTGTGCATGTAGTTCTGTTAGCAGGGTTATCTGCAAAATTTGCTTATTTATAAAATTTGTTGGCCCTTTTATTGCACGTGTAACAGAAACCACATTATTAATCCAATGAGAAACCTAACATGAATTTTCGTAAGAGAAAGGAACAGAAAAACTCATGATTTGTCACATTATTAATCCAATGAGAATGAGTGTGACTTGTTTAGTTCACCGTTATACTCATATTTACACCTGTTTTGGCATGTCAATTTGGCTAACAGAAATTTTTATATAGGAACAGAGGGTACTTTGGAGTCTTCATTGAACTGCATATATACAAGATACTTCCATTGCACTATTGAGCATGTGGGATTTAATTGCTACATCATGGCGCTTCTTACTACACCATGTCGGTATTGCGCCAATTGATAGCTGCAAGTGTTATCCTGCCGTTTCTAGAGATTTTTGCCATGTAATGTCAGAACACGTTAGAGCGCAGGTATTCTTGTGTTGTTTATTTTCAAAGGACACTCTTAAAGCTAACTTTCGTGTATTTTTTCATTCATTTGATAGAATGGGGTGTCAAATTCATATTCCACACCAAGCTATAGGCCCTGTACATCTCAGAATTTTGGCAAGCCTAAATCATATAGAAGTTATTTATTTTCTAAAGAATGACCCATGAAGAAAATGCACAATTAGCGAATTGACACATGCATATGCAAATTTAGTCCTTTACCACTGTAGAAAACTATTAAAACACAAAGCTAGCATTTTCTTTGCTTGTTGGTACCTAATCTAAACAAAGATAGCATGCTCTTTGATTCTTGGTACCTAATCTAATTTTTTTGCATATGGATTTACAGGTCCCTTCGGCAGCTAGACAAGAAGGGTACGGGAACTATTCTGTAGGCGTCCAAGTCCAACTCGCTATGTGTAGCTTTTAACATGCTTTCTCGGATACTTTCACATATATCTTAGTTTAAAATATGTTAATTTTCATTGGCGAAAGCAATTTTTAATAAGAAATTTATAAAATTTACATATTTTAAGATGCCCATATGTTTTGGCACAGAAATTATACGCCCATGTGTCAGGATCCCAATTAGATCTGACAAGATAGGATCATCAAGAACAGTAATTTGAGAAAATTAGGAAGAACAAGAAGTAAATTGCTGGGATTAAATTTAGGATAATATGCAAGAATTAGGTTTATATTTCTCTTCCTTGCTATCACCGGATACAAGGTAGGCCTTATATGGAGTGCGGCTGATAGACTAATTCAGATTACCAAACTGCCCTTGAGCTCTTAACCCAAACTACGCTTGAGCTAATGGCCCACTATTCCATAACCCTAGTCCCTGACACCATGGTGATTGAATTAAGGACGCGGCTAGGCAGCCTCCGCGGGCTGGTTAGTCGGATCCAGCCCTCTCCCTATAAAAGGAAAGCAATCCCCCCGGCCACTAGAATACTTGAATAAGCACACATTATTATACATCTTTGTTGGCATTTTTATGATTTTTCGTCTACCTAGCATGATATATTCATAACACTATACGTGCGTCGCACGTACACGCTTACTAGTGTTACTAATGTAAAAACAACTAAGCTATATTGTGAAAACAACTTAGCTATATTATGAATGCAACTAAGATATATTATGAAAACAACTTAGGAATCATGATAGGAACAACTTAAATGAATTAGTGGTCAACTTAAAAATTCATGTTACTAATTTAAAAACAACTTAGATATTTGATGATAACAACTTAGCTATATTATGAAAAAAACTTATGAATTATTATATGAGCCACTTAAATAAATTAGTAGCCAACTTAAGAATTCATGTTAATAATGTAAAAAACAACTTTGCTATATTATGGAAAACAACTTAGCTATATTATGACAACAAGTTACCTATATTATGAAAACAACTTAGGAATCAAGACAGGAACAATTTCAATGAGTTAGTAGTCAACTTAAAAATTCATGTTACTGATTTAAAAAACAACTTAGCTATTTGATGAAAACAACTTAGCTATATTATGAAAACAACATAGATATATTATGAAAACAACTGGAGAATCATTACATGAGCAACTTAAATGAATTAGTAGTCAATTTACGAATTCATGTTACTACTGTAAAAAAACAACTTTTCTATATTATGAAAAACAACTTAGCTATATTATGGAAACAACTTAGAAAAATTATGAAAACAACTTTGATATATTATGAAAGAACTTAGGAATCATTGCAGGAGCAACTTAAAGGAATTAGTAGTCAATTTAAGAATTCATGTTACTAATGTAAAAAACAACTTAGATATATTATAAAAACAACTTAAGTGTCATGAGAGAAGCAACTTAAATGAATTACTATACGATTTTCAAAAGCCCTGTTGCTAAAAAGAAACTTATCAATAATCTAGAAAACACAAGTTAATAATGTGTGGGATATCAACCTAGTTACTCTCGGTAGCCAACTTAGGCATGGTATTAGAGCCAGCTTAACTACTTTCAGAAGCCAACTTAATGAGAAGGGAGAGGGAACTTAATTAAAAAGGTACTGCGAAAAATAAACAACTATGGTCTAACAGATGTGATGCTTTCATGTCCAATTAGACACCATGTACAAGAAATTCAAGAAAGAGAAGAGAACATACAGTGGGGATTTGGGACATTAAAAACTACCTTTCACATCCCCCATCGTAAGTAAAGGACTGTCTGACCACATGCATAAGAGAAACCAAAATGAATACACATGTTTACTGTAGTCTTGCAAGATACTATTGGACAAAACCTATAATGTAATTAACTTGGTATGTGTACTGAATAAAAAAGATTGGTAAAAAATAAACGCATATCTGGCCAGCCGGATGCAATGGCCAAGGCACCAACCTATCAACCGTACTTATCGACAGGTACACGTGGATACTAGACTAAGAAAGTCTTGTCTGCTGGAAAAAACAATTTCTAACAGATTTAGCAAAAGATGCACAAAAAGTTAACAAGATTGCGATCGTAAAAAAGCACCTTATAAACCATGTGTTTATGGGCCAACTTAATTAAAAGAAAAGGAACCTAATTTGTGTTTCTTAAGAGCTAAAACCAAAAGGCAGAACTAACTTGTACAATGAAAATGGACAGAGCATGGTATAATATAAAATGAAACTTACTAAACATAGCAACTAGCAAACTTAGACATATAATCTAGACAAAATTGATTGGAAAACAGTGACCCATAGATAAAACATGATGCTAGAACCCAACTTAATTAAGTAACAGTCGCCAACTTAGGCATGATGTCAAGACAACTTAACTAAAACCCTATATTTATGCAATGCATATTTGAAATCTCTAGAGCATTAAATTTAAGCTAGCAGGTTGAATCAATTCATGTACCAATTCGTTAACTCAATTAGCTAGAACATGAAGGCTAGAAACTGCAGTGCGAAGCGATAGAGCGCATTGATTTGCAAGTGATCAACTTGCATTATAATAGAAATAAACCAGTGAATTAGCTCAAGCAGCTAGTCACGAGGATTCTCCCACAGGACAACCATGTGACTTTGAAGGTGCAAAAAAAAATCAGCAATCAGTTGCAATTCAATGATGACTAAATGTTTGAAAACAAATAACAACTGAAAGTTAGTTGCATTACTGAAGCAACGCTGGTCCTTTCATGGTACATATATCTCAGTTCATGACTGGCCGAACCACAAAATGTTTGTCTTCACCAAATTTATAACGGAACAGACCAACAGATCCGGAGACCCATGAATTCTTGATCAGTAATCAACAGAGCCGCAAGGAAAATTATGCAGTCCGAAGTAATTGACCTTAGGAAACAGATAAATGCAAATGGAGTTCCTCCACGATTACAGACATCAACATCTAACCATTTCCATACCACTACGTGAGGAATAATCGATATATTCTCACACATTTAAGTCAAAGCCTAACAATTTATCTCGTACAGAAGCGAATACGTACCCCAGATCAAAGCATCCACTCTCCAATGTGTTGGAGGCAGACCTTGTTGGTGGAGTTAGTGAAAAGGCCGAGTCGACCTCATGGTACACACGAAAAAGGACAAGTTGCTGCCTCCTCTGCTACCCAGCCCCGTCGCCTAAGACAGAGTGGAGAAGATGGGTCTTCAAATGGTTGTGCGCTGGTGTAAATCGCTCTAGCGAGTAGGCCTGGTTGAGCTTTAATGGCCGGATCCATCCACGCCCACATCAAACGCCATGGCCGCTGACGCCAACGTTGCCATGGAGGTGGACGCCGAGGTGACCACCGGCAAGCGGCTTGGGGACGGGCGCTGGTCCAGGCCAGGACCAGCTGGAACGATCAAGGCCACATCCATAGAAGCGAGGATCGAGCGGTGATGTGCGGGAGAGATTGGGGATCGAAGCTGGAAGTGAGGTGGGAGAAATTAGATTGAAATTTTGGTCTTCGTGCCCCCGGATGGACAAGCCAGGTACAATGCGGCGGGAAGGTGGGGCGGACGCCGCCGGTGCGCTGGCCGTGGAGGTCGTCGGAGGTGGGATTTGGCGATGCGGGCTTGCGGGTGAAGGCGAAGTGGAAAGGGGAACGAGAGCGGGGAGAGAGTGGTCTGGCGAGCCAGGCGCCCTCCCAGGGCGAAAGCTGTCGGAACGTGGGGACGGGGACACGCGTGTCGTGATCAAAGCCATCGGACGGCCACGGAGCGAGGGCTCGATGGAGCAAACCAGCCCCCGAGCGCTCTTTAGCATTTGGGTTGAATTAATGTAGCTCATTCTTAATATGGTTGTGTTGTACATGTATCTTTTGAAGATCATAAAAAATAAAATTATTTAACAATTCATTTAACATTATGTTTTGTTAGATAATACGTGTATTGCACGTGCACGCTTACTAGTTACTCAGAAAAAAGACAACCTCTCACCGCTCCAAGTCGAAGTGGTCTCACCTCTCCTCCCTCCCGCTCCCCGATCCCCTTCCCGCGTCCGCCGTCTCCGCCGTCTTCCTCCTCCTCCGCCGCCGTCCCCACCTCGCCCTCAGCTTCCACAGCTTCGCCCTCCGCCGCCTCCTCCCCTCCCGCTCCCCTCCCCCGCTGATCCTCTCCGCCTCGGCCGCCCACGTCGCCGCTGCCTCGCGCCTCCGACGCGCGGCCATATCCGTCCTCTCCTCCGCCACCTGCCACTACTCCCCCTCTCAGATATTCAGCGCCCTCGCCGCCACCTACCGCCGCTTTGCGTCCGCGCCCTTCGTCTTCGACCTCCTCCTCCTGGCTTACCTCCGCTCCCGCCGCGACCCCCTAGCCGCGACCTCCATCGCCCGACGCCTCCTTGCGGCAGGCGCCTGCCCTCTCCCCGCCACCGCCGCGGCCCTCTTCCGCTCCCTTCCCTCCGCCGAGTCCGCCCTCGAGATGTACCGCCAAATCTACACACTTCCGGGTCCAAGAACCAGCCGCGCGCTCCAGCCAACCACCCAGACCTTCAACTCCCTCCTCCTCGCTCTCTACCGCCAGGGCAAGTGTGAAGATTTCGGCATCGTTCTGGACGAAATGGACAGGTACTCTTGTAAGCACAATGTGGGCACCTACAACATTCGGATGGCCGCCTACTGTGATGGCAGGGAGATGGATAAGGCAAATGGATTGTGGGATGAGATGGTTCAGGGAGGGATTCAGCCAGACGTCACCACATACAACACCATGATTGCTGGATATTGTGGTGCTGGAGAGGTGGGAATGGCGGAGGAGATGTTTAAGGACATGGAGATTTGTGGTATTGAGCCAAGTATTACAACCTTTGAGTGGTTGGTTAGAGGGCACTGTAGGGCAGGCGATGTCGATGCTGCGATGCTTGTTCGCGCAGACCTTCGAAGGAGGGGTTTTGCGATGGCTGCAGAGGTCATCGAGGAGGTGGTTG
>QXEO01000669.1:0-10539 GCA_007115705.1 Dactylis glomerata
CCCATTTTTTACACTAAGAAAATGAAAAATAATTTTTTTGTGCAATGAAAATTAAAACTTCCCAAATCAACATTATTTGTCTAGAAACTAGGTCAGATAACATGACATGATGCGGAGGTTTTCTATTTTTAAAATTTGTTTTGAATTATTTGGGTTGAATTTAAAATGGTCAAAACTAGTTGTCTCGGACCAATCACAAGGTAGTACCATTGCTCCCACGGATCACCACATGAAACGGATCTGAGCCGTCCACACGTTGATCCAACGTTACCCATCTCTCGTATAAATTTACAAAGAGAGCAACTCACAAACCCTAACCCTCAAACCCTAAGAAAGCCATTCCCCCCGCCGCAGCCACCTCCTCTCTTCCCTTCACCGTGTCAGATCTCTTCCCTTCATCCCGAAGATCCCGAGCTAGAGAGGAGGCGTCAGGTCTTAGGGCAGAGGGGAGGACAACAGATCTTCACCGGATCCGGGATGAATCCAGTAGCTACATCAAGATCTTCGCCGGACCCATGCTGATGCCGCCGCACTTCCCCCAGGCCGTGCTACGCCACCTCCCCCCCACCTGCGCCTCGTTTCCTGCTCGACCTACACGCGCCGAGGCTGCGCCTGCGAGATCGCGCTCAAGATTCCATTTTTTTTGTCGATGAAGCGGCCGGTGCTTGCCTGCGAGCCAAGCTGGTGCCAGATCTTTGAGCACCTCTGCTTGATCTAAGTTCCGTTGGTGCTCCCCAGCGAGATTTCGCCGGTTTCTCAAGAGAATGGGAAATCCCCCAACACGAAGAATAGTTGCAATATTCCAAGTTTATTATTTTTCCTAGAAACTAGGTCACATAACATGACACAACACGAAGAATTTGTATTGTTTTGATTGTTTTTGAATTTCTTATGCCCATTTCAAAATGTGGCCAAAACGGTGGGCATGACCGCTCCTAGGTCGGGATGGAATCTTGCAAAAATCTTTATGGATCTATGATGAAATAGGTACTTTCATATCTAAAAACGATTTTTGTAGAAAAACATGAGCAAACTATAAAGCACCTGTAGTTCAAATTTGACCCGCTTCCAGCTGAATTGATAGCTATTTGTCTTTTTTTTAGGGGTGGCTATATAACTTTTTCAATGCAAACAACTGGTGTATTGTTGATCAAGTATGATATAATATCATTTAAAATTTGATTGTTCTATTTTTGCAACATATTTTTGGTAGACGCTTCACAAAAAAAACCCATTTTTTGCATTAAGAAAATAAAAAATGAATTTTTTGTGCAACGAAAATTAAAACTCCCCAAATCAACATTGTTTGTCATCCCAATATGCACACATGTGCACATTATGGGGTTGTTTGAACAAACTATACCTTGGTTGTGTCCATAACTATCTCATTTGGCTTGAAAGCCATAAAACTTCGTATGAGATAGCTCTTTTTTGTGAACATTTTTTCACAATAGTTGCAATATTCCAAGTTTATTATTTTTCCTAGAAACTAGGTCACATAACATGACACAACGCGAAGAATTTGTATTGTTTTGATTGTTTTTGAATTTCTTATGCCCATTTTAAAATGCGGCCAAAACGGTGGGCGTGACCGCTCCTAGGTCGGGATGGAATCTTGCACAAATCTTTATGGATCTATGATGAAATAGGTACTTGCATATCTAAAAATTATTTTTGTAGAAAAACATGAGCAAACTATAAAGCACCTGTAGTTCAAATTTGACCCGCTTCCAGCTGAATCGACAGATATTTTTCAATTTCATGTGGGGTGTCTATAAAACTTTCCCAAGCAAACAACTTGTGAATTGTGCATAAAATATGATATAATATTTTATAAAAATGTGTTGGTACATTTTTGAAACATATGTTTGGTAGGTGCTTCACAAAAGAACCTATTTTTTGACGCTAAGAAAATGAAAAATGAACTTTTTATGCCAAGAAAAGGAAAACACCCAAAATGAACATTGTTTGCCATCCTAAGAGGAACACATATGTACAATATGGGATCATTTGAAAAAACTATGCCATGTATTTTTGTTTGCTGTTTGTAAGAATATATATAGAGTCAAAACTCAATATGTGGATATTTATTTTTAGCGAATCAGAAGACAGATCTAGACTACCCACGGATCACCCCACCGAGCATGCCACAACCATCCAGATCCCTCTATCCAACGGCCAAAATTCTTCCGCTCGCGCGATCTCCCCCCACGACCAAACAAAACCGGAAACCCTAGCCCGACCGGCCGAACCCCATCTCAGAGCGCCTCCTCCCTCCTTCCTCATCCCCCTCCCTCCTCCCTCCTCCCTCCACCTCCGCCGCCGGCCAGATCCCGGACGACTCCGGCCACTCCCTGCCATGCCGACAGTCTCCCCGGAACCCCCTCCCCGCCCTCTCTCTATTCCACCTCACGGCACAGGCCAGGACCAGATCCGTCTGGAGGTGGAGCCCCGCACGGATCCGGCGCCTCCGAACTCGGCATCCCTGTGAGCACCCCTCTCACTCTCCCACCCCCTCCTTGTTCCGACGTGCGATTGATTCTCCCTAGATCCGATGGCACCGTATTACGCGCTAACAGCCTTGTTGATTTCGGGGGTGGGAGGTCTCGGGCGATGTTGTCTGCTTTCCTTACCGGGAATCCTTCGTAGATCACTGAGCTGCAGCACGCAGTAATTCGAGGCAGGCGGATGCGGTTCGTACGGAACAGCTCGCCTTCAGCCTTCCGGATTTCCAGCGTTGATGTTCGGTCCATCTGGGCGCCAAGCTCAGAGCTCGACTCCTACTCTGAGCCCTGATGGTTGTACCAGCACGATATCCGAGTGATGCGTCCTCGCAGCGCTTGATTACGCGAGCGAGCACTTGTTTTGACTCGCTCGTTTTCGGAGCAACGTGGAAACCATGTTTAGTTCACTCGGTACACCGGTTATGATTTGTTTGTACTAAATACGTTCGAAGTGTCGGCTTGTTTTATTTGATGCTTTGCTGTGATGAATAACAAGGACGGTATCTGAGCAAGGCGGCTCCTGGCCTTCCTTCGCTGATTACGCATCCTGAACTGATCATATGTTCTGAGCAAGCGCGTGTGAATCATAATGTGGCAGCAATCTACGGGCCGTTTCTGCTTTTCGGCTAGAATGTCTTTTTCTTCGGTGGGGTGCTTCACAACCGTGTTCTGTTTTATTGGTGTGCATCATTTAGGTGTGAACCGTGGAGTACACTCGGTTCATGGGTAATTAAGTTGTCTGTACCTGGTTGTTTGTTTGCTGTGATGAATCACAAGGACGGTATCTGAGTAAGGCGGCTCTTGTAAAGATCTCCTTCCTTGATTACAAATCCTGAACTGATCATATATTCTGAGCAAACCCATGCTATTCTGAACTGAAAAGCAACTCATGAGTTTCCCATTCTCTCCTCTTAGCCACACCCTGGATGGACTGACTGGTCACTTGCTGGCATCAAAGTATGTATACAATCTCTGACAACCGATGATTTCAAGTTGTAATTAGGTATGTGGGGGTGTGGATTTCAGTCTCTGGATAGTTAGGAACACACGAATTTTACTCAGAAAAATAGAAGGATGAATTGAAAGAGTGCCTGGCACCCTGGATGAATATCATGTGGATGCCTTGAATTGCTAAGCACGAGGCAATGTAGATTTGACGAAATAGACGTATTGATGAGAAGTGATGCATGAGCTTGTCCGGTCATAATTATCCATCCTACTACCTCTTTGTACAGATTGTTTTGGTTCAGTAAAGCTAATACTTAATTCTGTAGCACACGTGTTTCTTGAATGGTTAAATATGCTGTTCACTATAATCAAATTTTGTAGCTTTTTGCTCAGCCATATTGTTCAAATGATGGAGTTTTTTTCCTTATAAGTTGCATATCATCAATTGATAGTTCTGAAATGATTTCACAACTGATTTGGTTACCCATTTTTATTGACTGGGACATTGTTAGCTTACAGCTTGTTATGTTTTCCTTTTGTAATGCTAGTTTGTATAGCAATACTGTTATGATTCAGCTTTGGATATTTTTTGTATAACTTACAAAATTGTTAGGTTAATGCTTATTGCTGGAACCATGTGAAGTTTGGCTGTTCTGTGAGAGAGTACTACAATTGGTTTGGTGGTTGTGTTCTGCAGGTATCTAGAGTTAAAATCGGGACACAGGAGGAGAAGGAAGCGCTGAGCACCAGTACCGTAGCCCCAACCTCCCTGCTGTCGGATCTGGTGGGTGACCTTTCGACCGACGGCGTCTCAGGTCAGTGTACATTGTGGAGCCTGGTTAGGCTGGTGCTCGATTTGGTAAAGTAAACTATGGTGTATTCAGTGCTCCATTGTAGGAAAATATGCAGATTTAGAACTGAGAATGTACTCTTATTACTGTCCAGTAAATGCCATTTCAACAATATTGTCATTGTTACTTCATCTAAGTTACACTCAATAACAGAACCTTAACCTGCTGTTGTTCTTTGATGAGCCTGTTATGTTACAGATTTAACATGTTTCCACCTATGGGTAGACTGCACACCATGGCTTTTATCTTGTATGTGCAGCCTCACTTGCAGTGGTGTGTATGCAAGTACAAATGTACAGAACAGAGCACTGCATGCCAATCAATTGAGCTTGTACAGTTATATATTCTACTACCTTACCATGACATGCTTTAAAACTTGCTCCAAATCAATTGCTATATATTTTGTATTCCCAGGTTGATTTGCTGTCTTCTAGCATTCCCTTCGTTGACACAGAAATGTGGATGTTTCTTATGCAGGAAGCTCCTGGCCTAAGATAAATGAAGAATTGTAGTGCATGCCAGCATGTTGCTAATCAAGTACGGGGAATTGATCTTTGATGAAGAAGCATAAATAATGCTTCTATATGTAGCTAGCCTGTTGTAGCCTTCTATACGTTTGAACCTTAGTTTCTCTAGAGTGAATGAGCTACTTCATGTTGTAAAACTATTGGCTGTTATGAATGAACATTTATGTTATCAATATATGGATGCAATTGATTATTGTGTGATCTTTTATTCTGTGTTGAATCATAAGTGTGATATTGTGCTAAAAGCAAAGTACATATATACTGCTGTTAGATTTCATATTTATTTAAATCAAAAAAATATACCCGTAGCGCATGTGTCTGGTGCGCTACGGGTAATATGCATACCCGTAGCGCATGTGTGCATATTACCCGTAGCGCATGTGTGTTTGGTGCGCTACGGGTAATATGCATACCCGTAGCGCATGTGTATAGGTGCGCTACGGGTAATATGCCCTACCATAGCGCACCATCACATGCGCTACGGGTATGCATATTACCCGTAGCGCACCAAACACACATGCGCTACGGGTAATAGCACACAATGCGCTACGGGTATGCATATTACCCGTAGCGCACCAGACACATGCGCTACGGGTATTATTTTTTGATTTAAATAAATATGAAATCTAACAGCAGTATATATGTACTTTGCTTTTAGCACAATATCAACTTATGATTCAACACAGAATAAAAGATCACACAATAATCAATTGCATCCATATATTGATAACATAAATGTTCATTCATAACAGCCAATAGTTTTACAACATGAAGTAGCTCATTCACGCTAGAGAAACTAAGGTTCAAACGTATAGAAGGCTACAACAGGCTAGCTACATATAGAAGCATTATTTATGCTTCTTCATCAAAGATCAATTCCCCGTACTTGATTAGCAACATGCTGGCATGCACTACAATTCTTCATTTATCTTAGGCCAGGAGCTTCCTGCATAAGAAACATCCACATTTCTGTGTCAACGAAGGGAATGCTAGAAGACAGCAAATCAACCTGGGAATACAAAATATAGCAATTGATTTGGAGCAAGTTTTAAAGCATGTCATGGTAAGGTAGTAGAATATAACTGTACAAGCTCAATTGATTGGCATGCAGTGCTCTGTTCTGTACATTTGTACTTGCATACACACCACTGCAAGTGAGGCTGCACATACAAGATAAAAGCCATGGTGTGCAGTCTACCAGGTGGAAACATGTTAAATCTGTAACATAACAGGCTCATCAAAGAACAACAGCAGGTTAAGGTTCTGTTATTGAGTGTAACTTAGATGAAGTAACAATGACAATATTGTTGAAATGGCATTTACTGGACAGTAAAGAGTAATTCTCAGTTTTTCTAAATCTGCATATTTTCCTACAATGGAGCACTGAATACACCATAGTTTACTTTACCAAATCGAGCACCAGCCTAACCAGGCTCCACAATGTACACTGACCTGAGACGCCGTCGGTCGAAAGGTCACCCACCAGATCCGACAGCAGGGAGGTTGGGGCTACGGTACTGGTGCTCAGCGCTTCCTTCTCCTCCCGTGTCCCGATTTTAACTCTAGATACCTGCAGAACACAACCACCAAACCAATTGTAGTACTCTCTCACAGAACAGCCAAACTTCACATGGTTCCAGCAATAAGCATTAACCTAACAATTTTGTAAGTTATACAAAAATATCCAAAGCTAAATCATAACAGTATTGCTATACAAACTAGCATTACAAAAGGAAAACATAACAAGCTGTAAGCTAACAATGTCCCAGTCAATAAAAATGGGTAACCAAATCAGTTGTGAAATCATTTCAGAACTATCAATTGATGATATGCAACTTATAAGGAAAAAACTCCATCATTTGAACAATATGGCTGAGCAAAAGCTACAAAATTTGATTATAGTGAACAGCATATTTAACCATTCAAGAAACACGTGTGCTACAGAATTAAGTATTAGCTTTAATGAACCAAAACAATCTGTACAAAGAGGTAGTAGGATGGATAATTATGACCGGACAAGCTCATGCATCACTTCTCATCAATACGTCTATTTCATCAAATCTACATTGCCTCGTGCTTAGCAATTCAAGGCATCCACATGATATTCATCCAGGGTGCCAGGCACTCTTTCAATTCATCCTTCTATTTTTCTGAGTAAAATTCGTGTGTTCCTAACTATCCAGAGACTGAAATCCACACCCCCACATACCTAATTACAACTTGAAATCATCGGCTGTCAGAGATTGTATACATACTTTGATGCCAGCAAGTGACCAGTCAGTCCATCCAGGGTGGTGGCTAAGAGGAGAGAATGGGAAACTCATGAGTTGCTTTTTAGTTCAGAATAGCATGGGTTTGCTCAGAATATATGATCAGTTCAGGATTTGTAATCAAGGAAGGAGATCTTTACAAGAGCCGCCTTACTCAGATACCGTCCTTGTGATTCATCACAGCAAACAAACAACCAGGTACAGACAACTTAATTACCCATGAACCGAGTGTACTCCACTGTTCACACCTAAATGATGCACACCAATAAAACAGAACACGATTGTGAAGCACCCCACCGAAGAAAAAGACATTCTAGCCGAAAAGCAGAAACGGCCCGTAGATTGCTGCCACATTATGATTCACACGCGCTTGCTCAGAACATATGATCAGTTCAGGATGTGTAATCAGCGAAGGAAGGCCAGGAGCCGCCTTGCTCAGATACCGTCCTTGTTATTCATCACAGCAAAGCATCAAATAAAACAAGCCGACACTTCGAACGTATTTAGTACAAACAAATCATAACCGGTGTACCGAGTGAACTAAACATGGTTTCCACGTTGCTCCGAAAACGAGCGAGTCAAAACAAGTGCTCGCTCGCGTAATCAAGTGCTGCGAGGACGCATCGCTCGGATATCGTGCTGGTACAACCATCAGGGCTCAGAGTAGGAGTCGAGCTCTGAGCTCGGCGCCCAGATGGACCGAACAACAACGCTGGAAATCCGGAAGGTTGAAGGCGAGCTGTTCCGTACGAACCGCATCCGCCTGCCTCGAATTACTGCGTGCTGCAGCCTAGTGATCTACGAAGGATTCCCGGTAAGGAAAGCAGACAACATCGCCCGAGACCTCCCACCCCCAAATCAACAAGGCTGTTAGCGCGTAATATGGTGCCATCGGATCTAGGGAGAATCAATCGCACGTCGGAACAAGGAGGGGGTGGGAGAGTGAGAGGGGTGCTCACAGGGATGCCGAGTTCGGAGGCGCCGGATCCGTGCGGGGCTCCACCTCCAGACGGATCTGGTCCTGGCCTGTGCCGTGAGGTGGAATAGAGAGAGGGCGGGAGGGGTTCCGGGGAGACTGTCGGCATGGCAGGGAGTGGCCGGAGTCGTCCGGGATCTGGCCGGCGGCGGAGGTGGAGGGAGGAGGGAGGAGGGAGGAGGCTCTGAGATGGGGTTCGGCCGGTCGGGCTAGGGTTTCCGGTTTTGTTTGGTCGGTGGGGGGAGATCACGCGAGCGGAAGAATTTTGGCCGTTGGATAGAGGGATCTGGATGGTTGTGGCATGCTCGGTGGGGTGATCCGTGGGTAGTCTAGATCTGTCTTCTATTCGCTAAAAATAAATATCCACATATTGAGTTTTGACTCTATATATTCTTACAAACAGCAAACAAAAATACATGGCATAGTTTTTCAAATGATCCCATATTGTACATATGTGTTCCTCTTAGGATGACAAACAATGTTCATTTTGGGTGTTTTCCTTTTCTTGGCATAAAAAGTTCATTTTTCATTTTCTTAGCGTCAAAAAAGGTTCTTTTGTGAAGCACCTACCAAACATATGTTTCAAAAATGTACCAACACATTTTTAAAAATATTATATATATTTTATGCATAATTCACAAGTTGTTTGCTTGGGAAAGTTTTATAGACACCCCATGAAATTGAAAAATATCTGTCGATTCAGCTGGAAGCGGGTCAAATTTGAACTACAGGTGCTTTATAGTTTGCTCATGTTTTTCTACAAAAATCATTTTTAGATATGCAAATACCTATTTCATCATAGATCCATAAATATTTTGCAAGATTCCATCCCGACCTAGGAGCGGTCATGCCCACCATTTTGGCCGCATTTTAAAATGGGCATAAGAAATTCAAAAACAATCAAAACAATACAAATTCTTTGCGTTGTGTCATGTTATGTGACCTAGTTTCTAGGAAAAATAATAAACTTGGAATATTGCAACTATTGTGAAAAAGTGTTCACAAAAAAGAGCTATCTCATACGAAGTTTATGGCTTTCAAGCCAAATGAGATAGTTATGGACACAACCAAGGTATAGTTTGTTCAAACAACCCCATAATGTGCACATGTGTGCATATTGGGATGACAAACAATTGATTTGGGGAGTTTTAATTTTCGTTGCACAAAAAATTCATTTTTTATTTTCTTAATGCAAAAAATGGGTTTTTTTGAAGCGTCTACCAAAATATGTTGCAAAAATAGAACAACAAATTTTAAATGATATTATATCATACTTGATCAACAATACACCAGTTGTTTGCATTGAAAAAGTTATATAGCCACCCATCAAAAAAAGACAAATAGCTATCAATTCAGCTGGAAGCGGGTCAAATTTGAACTACAGGTGCTTTATAGTTTGCTCATGTTTTTCTACAAAAATCATTTTTAGATATGCAAGTACCTATTTTATCATAGATCCATAAAGATTTTTGCAAGATTCCATCCCGACCTAGGAGCGATCACGCCCACCGTTTTGGCCGCATTTTGAAATGGGCATAAGAAATTCAAAACAATCAAAACAATACAAATCCTTCGCGTTGTCATGTTATGTGACCTAGTTTCTAGGAAAAATAATAACTTGGAATATTGCAACTATTCTTCGTGTTGGGGGATTTCCCATTCTCTTGAGAAACCGGCGAAATCTCGCTGGGGAGCACCAACGGAACTTAGATCAAGCAGAGGTGCTCAAGATCTGGCACCAGCTTGGCTCGCAGGCAAGCACCGGCCGCTTCATCGACAAAAAAAATGGAATCTTGAGCGCGATCTCGCAGGCGCAGCCTCGGCGCGTGTAGGTCGAGCAGGAAACGAGGCGCAGGTGGGGGGGAGGTGGCGTAGCAGGCCTGGGGGAAGTGCGGCGGCATCAGCATGGGTCCGGCGAAGATCTTGATGTAGCTACTGGATTCATCCCGGATCCGGTGAAGATCTGTTGTCCTCCCCTCTGCCCTAAGACCTGACGCCTCCTCTCTAGCTCGGGATCTTCGGGATGAAGGGAAGAGATCTGACACGGTGAAGGGAAGAGAGGAGGTGCTGCGGCGGGGGAATGGCTTTCTTAGGGTTTGAGGGTTAGGGTTTGTGAGTTGCTCTCTTGTAAATTATACGAGAGATGGGTAACGTGGATCAACGTGTGGACGGCTCATCCGTTTCATGTGGTGATCCGTGGGGAGCAATGGTACTACCTTGTGATTGGTCCGAGACAACTAGTTTTTGACCATTTTTAAATTCAACCAAATAATTCAAAAACAAATTTTAAAAATAGAAAACCTCCGCATCATGTCAATGTTATCTGACCTAGTTTCTAGACAAATAATGTTGATTGGGAAGTTTTAATTTTCATTGCACAAAAAAATTATTTTCATTTTCTTAGTGTAAAAAATGGGTTTTTTCTGAAGCGTCTACCAAAATGTTGCCAAAATAGAACAACAA
>QXEO01000670.1:0-70555 GCA_007115705.1 Dactylis glomerata
GACGCTCGACTCCTTCGAGCTGTCACGCCATCCTCTGCAAGGATAGCCTGACATTGACAAGACCAGACGTCCTATGGGCCCTGCATCTGCGTGTCCTGGTTGTTGACTGAATTTGACCGCACGTCCCACGCGTGGGTGAAAAAAGTACGCCCGGTCTCCTCAATTACCGTGCGTAGTGGAGGCTGCGGCGCCCGTGGTGCTGACACGTGGATGGCCAGATCCGTCCAGCCGCTTCCCCTTCGCGATGGACGGCTAGGATGAATCGACAATTTCCAGAAGTGGGATAAAAATAACAGTAGAGGGGTAATTGTTCACCCCACACCGCCACTGTTATCTTCTTCCTCGCGCTCCGCTCCAACGACACTTCTCTCTCGTCTCCATTCCCGTAGAGTTCTTGCTGAGTGCCACCGCTATGGGCAAGAGAGGCTCGACCACGGCCAACGCCGCCGCCGGCAACGCTGCTAAGAGGGCCAAGACCGCGGACACCGACACCTCCATCGTCGGCAACTGGGTCCAAACCAAGATTGGGGACAAGGAGTTGTCAAACACCGAGAAGATCGGCATTCTCAAGAACGATCTAGCGGAGTCTCTTATCGCCGGTCCAGAGATCATCCCCCGGCCGCCTCCAGGTTTCCGGGTAATTTTTCTTGCCTCCATACTTCGAGGACTGTCGCTTCCCCCACACCCTTTTCTTCGGGGCCTTCTCTTCGCGTATGGGATTCAGCTTCATGATCTGAATCCCAATACAATTCTGCACATTGCGTGTTTTATCATGCTCTGTGAGTGTTTTTTGGGAATCGAGCCCCATTGGGCGCTTTGTCGCCGGATTTTCGCCATCCGGCATCCCCTGCGCTATCAGACCGGTGGCTTTAGCTGCCAGGTGCGCCCGAACGTCCCATACTTTGATCTTCAGACGCCCAAAAACAACCCCGGTTGGAGGACAAAATGGTGTTATGCCAAGGATAAGTCCTCCGCTGGCGAAGACTTCGGGCTTGAGGAATTCCGAGCCACCACAGTCCTTCGACCCCGGGTGTCTTGGAGGCACGAGCTCTCTGACGAGGAAATGAAGATCACGGAGCCTCTGATGGAAAAAATCCAGCAGCTTTGAGCCACGCCCAAGAAAGAGCTCTCGGGCATCCAGCTCATTCGCACCTTTATAGAGCGTCGGGTCCAACCACTCGCTGCTCGAGCCCACCCCATGTGGGAATACACCGATCGCCGAGACCCGACACGAATTTCTTCTGACGAGCCGAGGGAAGCGGAGATCAATGACAGTGTTCACGCTGTCACCAACATAAAGAAGAAGGCGTTCGTGCCGAAAATCTTTGGCGCGGTGGCCTTTAGCAAGACCTTGCCCCGTACTGAGGTATACTCTTTGTCTTAGCCGAATGTTTCTTTTCTACTTTAGTCTTGGTGACCAGGATCGAAAGTGGTGAAAATGTTTTTTCAGGTTGTCAATGTAGCCCGATGTTATCCGCCCCAGCCCGAAGATGGTGAATACCCAGGGCGCGATTTCACTGAGGTTCCAGAAGAATCGACTTCTGCTGCTCCATCGCCGTCGCGAGCATCGGCAAAGAAGAAACAAGTTGTGGATACTGACATCATCGAAGATTCGGAAGATCTTGGCGACACCCACTTCTCTTCTTGTGACGATGACGACAGCGTAATTCCTGCCAAGCCTCTGGACAGCCTCCCTCCTCTTCGAGCTGGGAAGAAGATTCTTCCGAAATTTGGTCTTGACGCATCGTAAGTTTATCTGTCGAACTTCCTTCCTGTATGATTTCGTCTTGGGTTGACTGTGTCATTTTGCCATCGACGCCTGCTTCAGATCTTCAATCGAGGAGACTTCGGCGAGCCAGGGTGATCGTGATCGATACCAAGTTCGACCCCACGATTCCACCCTCGAGCAGACCGCGGACTCGCAGGAGAAAGCAGCTGGAGATGCCACGCCGGGGGATTTCCCGAAGCCGTCACCCCCTTCGAAGAAGAAGGTGATCGAGCCCGAATTCGTTCTGGTCTCCTCCTCCGGTGAACCTTCCGGCCCTAAATGCCATGTAAGCCCGAAGATTCTAGCTTTACAACTCTGATATTTGCCCATCAGTAGCCCCCGAGGGTGAGCCTAAGTGTTTACACTTGGGCTTGCCCTCTCAAAAGAATTATTTGAGATTCATCCTTGCTTCTGCTTGTTTAGCCCGTTGTCAGGGACTTATCAAAGGTATGCAAGAACTTTCTTGCGCTGGAGGAAGAAAATTGGCAGTTATCATTGCAGCTGGAATATGTGCACCGTAAGTGATGTCTTCTCCCATCTGATATCTTGTTTCGACACCTTTTACTTCCTTCTTTAGCACGCTACTCCTCGAATGAACAGGAATTGCAACTCAAGCTACACCGACAAGACGTCGCTGAAAGCACAACTAGACGATCTTGCGGCACAAAAATCCATGCTGAAGGCCAAAGCTGATGGGTTGGTCAACGAGGTTGCCCGACTTAAAGCTGAATCGACCAAGGCTCAGGAGCTTGCCAATCAGCGTCGTCTAGAGGCCGAGTCGAAGGAAAAGGGCCTGCACCAATGTTTGCAGGCCGCCCTCGATACCTTGCGCAGTAAGCCTTTGTTATCCCTTTAATAAGCGATTCATATTGACTAGCTCCAACCTTGACTAGAGATCTTGTTTCTTCATGAAGCTGCTGCCGAATTGGATGCCGGGGCGATGAAGGAGCCCGCTGGACTCGAGCCCAGTGTTGGTAGCATCGAACGCCACTACCAGGAAGTGAGCGATCTCCTGGCGAAGGTACGGTCGACACTTGACCGCGTTCGCGACGTCTCCATTCCTGAATCGACCAACAACACCATGGCCGGCATCCTCGAAGCCCTGGTGGTGAAGGTGGATGGCGAGGATCCTTTAGTTGTTGCGGTTCACCGACAGGTAACTATCGGCTCCGAGTCTATCTTCTCTATGCTGATGATGCACGGGGTTGAGTTCGACGCTGACAAGGTCACGGGCACGTACCCAAAGGAGAAGGACGGATGCGACATTGCTCCGAAGGGCTATCTTGAGCGTGCCCGCAACTTGTCTGCTCGGATGACGAGCTTTCTGGCGGAAAGGAATGAAAAGAGGGCGGTAGCAAAGGCTCAAAAGCATAGTGGATCAGGTGCACCGTCCAGCAAGGCCGCCGACAGTTCAGTGTAGTTTGATCGATGAACTTACTGTTTTGTGTAATTGACGATGTGGTGCCACTTCGAAGGCTGTGGCTAACTCTTGAACATTGCTTGTTGTAAAACAGCTGCTACTATTTTGTCATCTTCCCTCGATGTATTTTGCACTTGTTTGCTGTTTGATTACTGATGACTGCATGTGACCGGGGGCCTCCTGTGCAGGGTTCGTCCGTGGGCACTGATGCCTGGCCTGTTTCGTATGAGACAATCGCTAGCTCTTCCCGCGCCGTTGAGAGGAGAGCACCTTCCGCGAGCGAACTCTCTTTGATTTGATCCTTGCGCGATCAGCTTAAAAACGCTCAGCATCACCTGAAGACAGTTATTGCCAAAGTCGATGTTGCTCTTTCCAAGGCTTCGCGGGCTGCGGACACCGAAAAGTTCCTTATTGAGGAAGTCGAGAGCCTTGGGAAAGCCATGAAATGTGAGTCTTCTGAGCTCTTGATCTGTTTGTGCTTCATGCTCGTTAGATGTGACATTCTTCCCATTCCAGCAGATGTATGTCTTGACAGTGAAGCCGAAGCCCGGCGCGTAAATGCGCACCTTCGTGCGGCTCAGTTGCATGCTAATTCGATTGCTGATAACTTCTGGGCTGACCGATCGAAAGCAATGAAGCTAACAATACTCCAAGATCGGGTCGCACAAGCTGGAGTTCTGGCCGAAACGAGCCGCGTCCCCCTCGCGCTTGTGCACGAGGCGATGTTTCCTCTGAACAACCAGCCCGAAGGCCTTCCCGCACTGCTTGATCGATTCGAGAACGGCGACGCTGTCTACCGCTTCATTCGCGAACATCTTCGATGTGGGGCTCTAGTTGCCCTTTCCTTTGTGTGCGCTCATTATCCCGAGATCGACTTGGAACTGTTGAAGAAGCTCCCTCCGATTCCCAGCGGTCGTGTTGACATGGATCATCATTATGCTGCTTGTAGAGATACGGCTGATTGTATCGCCCGACGGATCATCACCGAGAGTGATCGTTAGAGGGCAAATCGGGATGTCGTAGCGCAATGACTCAGCCAAATGTATGTATCTTGCTTTTTTCTTGTGTATGCATCTGCGAGGTTTGCTGTTGCGTTCTTTACTGCGGGTGGTGTGTAGTTTTGCATGTCTTTGTTGAGTTGTGCGGTCGAATGGCGGAGCCCCCGAGAGTAGATCGAAAGGCGAGCCCCCGAGCGTAGGTCAAAGGGTCGAGCCCATGAGCATAGGTCGAAGGGCGAAGCCCCTGAGCGTGGGTCGAAAGGCGAAGCCCCTGAGCGTGGGTCGAAAGGCGAAGCCCCCGAGTGTGGGTCGAAAAGGCGAAGCCCCCGAGCGTGGGTCGAGTAAATGATATGGGGAATCACACTTTTATTGCTTAGCACCGAAGGCGCGATACTTGAGCATGGTCTGCTGCCAACACTTAGTTACATGGAGAGAAAGGGAGAGAGAGAGGATCCATCCATTCTAAGGATAGAATCGACGCAGCTGCGCAGCGTTCCACGGGTTCTCGATGTCCGCCCTGTCTTGGGGTTGCATAGTAGGTAAGCTCCTCCTGGGATGACCTCATGGACGAGGTATGGGCCTTCCCATGGTGGCTCTAGCTTCGACGTGCTTGTTTGCTTGAGGTGAAGCACGAGGTTGCCAGGCTCGAAGGATCGTCCGCGTACCCGTCTGCTATGGTAATCATGGAGGCTTTGCTGATAAACTGCCGAGCGAGCGAGAGCGACGTCTCGAGCTTCATCCAGCAGGTCTTGGGCATCTGCCAATGGTTTTCCTGCGTCCTCTTCGACATAGGCAACCACACGGGGCGCGCAGTAGCGCACATCCATAGGTAGCACTGCTTCTGCTCCGAAAAGCAGGAAAAATGGTGTGTAGCCGGTCGAAGAGTTGGGTGTTGTCCACAGGCTCCATAGGACCGACGGCAGTTCTTTGACCCAAGCGCCTACCGCGCCTTTGAGGGGTCGAAGGAGTCGCTTCTTCAGGCCTGCGCAGACAAGCCCGTTGGCCTTTTCAACTTGGCCGTTGGACTTGGGATGCGCCACCGAGGCATACTTGATCTTGATGCTGAGCTCTTTGGTGAATTCTTGAAATTCGCCCGAGGTGAAGTTGGTACCATTGTCGGTGATGATGCTGTTCGGTACGCCATACCGGTAGACGATGGACTCGAAGAACTTGACCGCCGTGGTCGCCTCTTGGTTGGTGACAGGGACAGCTTCGATCCACTTGGAGAATTTATCCACGGTGACCCGCAAGTACATGTGGCTTCCTCGAGATGACTTGGGCAGAGGTCCTACTTGATCGAGGCCCCATTGCGCAAAGGGCCAGGCGATAGGTATGGTGTGCAATTCTGACACGGGCGTGTGAGGCTTAGTGGCGAATAGCTGGCATGTTTCGCAATGCTGGACGATGTTCCTGGCGTCGTGGAGGGCCGAGAGCCAGTAGAACCCCGATTGAAAATCCTTAGCGATGAGAGTTCGACTGCTGGCATGATGCCCGCAGGTTCCTTAATGAATCTCTCGAAGGAGGGCGATTCCGTCTTCTTGGGCTATGCACCGTTGGAGGACCCCTGTAGTCCTACGCTTGTAGAGTTCTCCGTTGATTATCGTGAAGGCCTTGGAGCGCCGCATGACCTGTAGACGATGGATGGGGTCTTCTGGGAGTTCGCCTCGCATCAGATAGGCCAAGTACAGCTTTGTCCAGACTGCTTCGACGAGCATGATTTTGGCCATTTCCTTGGAGAGGTCTTCTGTTCCCGCTGCTGGGGTGGGATTTGTCTGCTTAGCCCCCGAGCATGTTGCTAACACTGGGTCAATGGCTGGCTTGATCTTGACAGAGCGCTCGAATATCTCCTCGAAGAAGACTCCTGGTGGTATCGGTAGACACTTGGAGACAATGTCAGCCAGGTTGTCTGCCTCTTCGTTGCTTTCCCTGCCGATGTGCGTTACCTCGCACCCTTCGAAGTGGCCTTCGAGCTTGTCGTACATGGCGCGATATGCGATCATGTTTGCACAGGTCGCATCGCACTCCTTCATGATTTGCTGGGCGATGAGGTTTGTGTCTCCGTGGATCTTGATGCGAGTGGCCCCACAGGCTTTTGCCATGCGCATGCCGTGCAGAACGGCTTCGTACTCCGCTTCGTTGTTTGAGGGGTTCGTGAAGCGCATACGGAGGATGTAGCGCATCTTGTCCCCCTGTGGTGACACGAGGACCACTCCTGCTCCTGCTCCCGTAACCCGCTTAGACCCGTCGACATATATGGTCCAACAGTTCGACAGGTCCAGGAGTTCAGGAATCTATGCTTCCGTCCATTCAGCTATGAAATCTGGCAGGACTTGCGACTTGATCGCTGACTGGCACTGGTACGTGATCTCCCAGGGCCCCAAGGTGATCCCCCATAGAAACACACGCCCTGTGGCGTCGGGGTTGTTGAGGATGCTGGATACTAGATTCGAGGCCACTACTATGATGGAGTGACACTTGAAGTAATGCGGCAGTTTCTTCCCCGTCATGTAGATGGTGTATGCTAGCTTCTGGTAATGGGGATACCTTTGCTTGGTTGGAGACAAGACCTCGCTGAGATAGTATACTGGTCTTTGTACTCCGTGTTCTTTGCCATCCTCCGCACGCTCGACCACCAAGGCCGAACTGACGACTTGATTCATGGCCGCTATGTACAGCAACATCGGCTCTTTCTCTCGAGGGGTGACTAGGACTGGGGATGTCGAAAGGCGACGCTTAAGATCGTGAAGTTGTCCGTCTTCCAGAGTAGCCGATAGAAGGGGAGAGCTTTTTCGCCGAGCTTGCTTATAAAGCGGCTGAGTGCTGCTAGTCGACCTGTCAGCTGCTGGACATGTCGAAGCGTCTTCGACGGTTGCATGTTGATGATGGCTTGGATCTTCTCTGGGTTGCCCTCAATTCCTCTCTTAGAGATGAGGTAGCCCAGCAACTGGCCTGTAGGCACCCCGAAGGAGCACTTCTTCGGGTTGAGCTTGATGCTGTAGCGGTCGAGGTTGGCGAAGGTTTCTCGCGGGTCGTCGAGCAGGCTGTCTGCTTTTGTGGACTTGATGACGATGTCGTCGATGTAGACTTCGATGTTGCGACCGATCTTCTCCTTCAGGCACGCCTGCATGCACCGTTGATAGGTGGCTCCCGTGTTTTTGAGCCCGAAGGGCATCGTCATATAATAGTACACCCCGTGTGGGGTGATGAACGCTGTTTTTTCTTCTTCTTTGACCTTTAGCCTTATCTGGTTGTACCCGGAGTACGCATCGAGAAACGAGAGGTGCTCGCAACTAGCAGTAGAATAGATGATCTGGTCGATTCGAGGCAGAGGGAAGTAGTCTTTCGGGCAGTGCTTGTTCAATGTCGTGAAATCGATGCACATCCTATAGATCTTGGTATCCTACTTCTCTACCATGACCGGTGGCGAAAGCCATGTGGCCTCCTTTATCTCTCTGATGAACTTCGCCTCGAGGAGGCGATTTATCTCTTCACCCATTGCTCGGGCCTTCTCTGGATTGTAGCGGCGCATCGATTGCTTGATCGGTTTTGCGTTCGGAAAGATCTTGAGCTCGTGCTCGGCGAGTTCTCTGGGGATGCCTAGCATATCTGCTGGACACCAGGCGACCATCCTCTAGTGCTCACGGAGGAACTCGACGAGCGCGCTTTCCTATGCGGGGGAAAGAGAATTCAACACCCGCGCGGTCTTGGTTGGATCCGTCGGGTGGATCTGGTGCTCTCGAGTGTCTTTGCTAGCGTCGAATGAGAGCTCTGGGGCGTTCTGCTGCGCCGGTGGATCGACGTCCATGTTGGTGCTCTCCCTGATATGGTTGAGCTCTTCGTGTACCCCGAATGTCTAGAACATGCTATTGAAGTCCTTGTCGCAGTTTTCTAACTAGGCGAAGCTTCCGCTGATCGTCAGTGGTCCTTTGTTCGCGAGCATCCGCAACTTGAGGTAAGCGTAATGTGGAACCGCGATGAATCGGGCGAACACTGGTCGCCCGAGAATAGCGTGATACTGCGAGGGCCAATCGACGACCCCAAACTCGATCTTCTCCTTCCTGAAGTTTGATGGAGTACCGAAGATAACGTCCAGGTGTATTGCCCCCAACGGATACGTCGGCTTCCCTGGGACGATTCCATGAAAGGACGTCTCTGTCGGCAAGAGGTTGTCCATCGGGATCTTGATCTTCTGCAATGTGTCTGCATAGATGAGGTTCAGGCTGCTCCCTCCATCCATGAACACTTTCTTGGAGGTGAAACCTCCTATCTGCGCCTCGAGGACTAAGGCGTGGTGTCCAGGGCGTGGGATCTTCGGTGGATGGTCTAACCGGTCGAAGCCGATCGGATGTTCTGACCAGTTCAAATATTCGGGCATGGCTGGCGGTGCGTGTTTGGCGTGGAATACCTCTCTTGCACGCTTCTGCTAGACTTTATTCGTCGGGCGCCCTCTCTGAATCATGGGCACGACGCCTCGTGGTGGCGGGAATGCCTCTTCTTCGACGGCTGGCTGTCGTGGCTCGACATGTTGGATCATGGCGGCCTGGTGGCCCTATTGTACCACGTTTGCCGGTGGGTTAGGCGGTGGTGGTGGAGCGTTGTAAGCTATCACACCTGCCACTGGCTGCTCGGTTTGCATCCTCTCCTGAAGTGCTCGACTGAGGCAAAGGAATTCCCTGCACTCAATGAGGAGATGAGAGGGTCTTCGCACTCCATCTTTATCGAGGTACGTGTGTCTTGTGCATCCCCCATCGAGCATCTCCTCTGCTGACAGCGGTGGTTGATCACGTCGTCGGCGCCACTCCGTTTTTTGCCTCGAATCGCGGCCAGCGCTCCTGCTACTGCTGCCATAGTAGTTGTTCCCTTGTTGTGGTCCGTCGCGATTATCATCACGGTCCTCGTTCACGTAGCCTGCTGCTACCATATCTGTGGCATCCGCGTCATCGTAGCGGTTCCGACGACCTTTCTTTCGGGAGCTGGTGTGAAATTGATCTTTTGCATCGACGTCATGCTTCGCTGATCGGCAGCGGCTTCTAGGTGCTGCGATGGAATCTTCTCCATCAGCCCACTCGTTCGCCAAGCTCATGAGATGGTCGATGGTCTTCGGCTTGCAGCGCCCTAGCTCCTCCTTGAAGTCGCGTCAGATGAGACCGTCCCGAAAGGCGTCGATGGCTCTCTCGGGCAAAATATTTTCCGCCATGTTGCGGAGGCTGGTCCATTGTGAGATATATGACCTCAAATTTTCTCCGGTCCTCTGTACGCACAGGCGCAACTCTTCGAACGATGTGGGCCGTTGTGAGGTGCCTCGAAAGTTGGCGATGAACGCTTGCCGAAACTCCTCCCAAGAGCAAATGCTGTCCGGAGCAAGGTTGTTCAGCCACGCCCTTGCGTTGTCCTTCAAGTGCAGCGATAGCAGCTGGAGAGCGTTATCTCTAGATCCACCGCCGATGGTGACGGCGGTCATGAAGTCATCAAGCCAAATTCGAGGGTCCTGCTGCCCATTGAACTTGACTACACTATCGCTAAGCTTGATCCCCTTCGGCAATGGTGTGGAACGGACCAGGAGGCTAAAGCACTCCGCTCCGCACAGTCCATCGTGATTACCGCCGAACGCTTACAGATCGTGTTCCTCCTCGAAGCGACGCGCATTGCGTCGTGTACGTCCGTTATCGACTCTGTTCTGAGCCAAGCCGTGTCGAAGCTCCCCATTGATAGGTTCCACCACTTGAGTCCTGGGCGCGACTGCTGGCGCTGCTGCTGGGTGTCTGGAATGTTCGACTGGCGGGATGGCTCTTCTTGGCATCATTTCGCGCCCTTGGTTAGCTATGCCTTGAAGCACCCTAACTCCTTCGAGCGCCAGATTCCGCAGATGCCTCATATGCTCAACGTCGTTGGCTGCGTTCGTAGCAATATACACTGCTATTGCCATGATCGCAACTTCCTTGGTTTTGGGCAGCAGATCTGCTTCGTTAAACTCTGCTTCCAAATTTTGGGCGACGTTGTGCATATCGGCCCCAGGCTGGATGTGCGACCGTGTCCTATGCTGGACACTCGACGAATAGTGAGACGATCGCTCGGCTCGCCTTCTGCTGGACGCGTCGGCCTCATCTCTGCATCGCTCCAAGATGCGCCTATCGGCGCTAATCTGGTCCTTCTGCTCCTGGACGATGAATCGGAGCGCAGCTAGCTCCTGCGGGCTCGGATTAGGGCCCATATCTGCTTCGCCCGCGTACACTCTCCTTGCATACCGCATCTAGTCTTGTGTTATGAACTGTCGACCGGTGTTTGACCGATTTCGACCGTCATTGGATCTGTGCTCGTTCCCATCTCCGTGCGACGCCATCATGCAGTGTCCTCTGAATGGCGGGATCGAGTCATCACTGATTTTGCCCAGTTGGAGGGTAGATGTCGTCGTCTCCGATGTAAGATCCGACCTCGATCATGATGTCAGAGTCGTAATCGACCATGTACCCATTGCTTGATGTGGCAGATTCGCTCGAATATGAGCTAGCCGAATTGCCAATCTTCCCCTTAGCTTCAGGGTAGACGTCGTCGTCGTCTGAGCATGTGTAGTCCGAGTACAGCCCTTCGACATAGTCAGGGTCATAGGGCGCAGTACGGAGCGTGAGGGTATTGAGAGCCCGCTCGCACTCAGATATCGTCGGGTAGACAGCTGCAGTGCCTCCCCGAGGATCTTCACAGCCGGCGATCTCGTGAGACGAGAAATCTTCGGCGCCCACATATGCGTCGCAATCGACGCAATAGGTGGTGGCTGGGGATGGAGGTGGTTCTTCGAAGTCGTTCGACCCGACTGACGGGGTCAAAGTTTTCAGCCTTGACTCCTCCTCCGATGGCGCCAGTAGCACGATCGTCGGGGGATTGCCCCCGACAGCTGGTGGTGTGCTTGTTTCGACCACGGGCGGGGTCGAATCGCTGACGGAGATCAGCTTAGCGACTCCGTCGTTGTCCATGTGGAAGTTGAACAGTCCAAAGGCCATGTCGAAGCCTCTGGTCACCGTCGAGGCTGCTCCTGCCGTGCCTGAGATAGGGTCGATGATGATTGCGGCCGGAGTGAGATCGGCGGTGCTTGGCGATGTAGTGTTGATGACGGTCGATCCAGCGATGTCGACCTCAGCTTCCGATGGGTTGGTGTCGATGATGGCCGGCACAGCAATGCCGACGGCGATGTTGATGGTGGGGTCAATGTCGATCTTGCCGCTGGCATCGAAGTTGATGGCGGAGTCAATGTCGAGTGGTGATCCAGAATCGACGGCCATGGCTGATGACGGGCCGTCGAACCTTGTCGATGCGGTGAGGTTGTCTATGGTTGGTGAAGGACCGGCGAATCCATAGATCCAGATCCCGTCGTCCCCACGGTCGGCGCCAATTGACGAGGTTCAACCCCGGCAATGCCCATGTTTGCGGGCTTTCGATTCATGGAGTGCTTGTGGGATCCGGCGAACTCGACGGCGATCAGACGAAAGCTGAGAGACACAGGGTTTTACCCAGGTTCGGCCCCCTTAGTCGGGTAACGACCTACATCCTGCTTGTCTGACTTTATTTGATGGAGTGGCTACAGCGGAGGTGTTACAATGGTGGCGTAGATTGGATCTAGCCGAAGGTAGAGAGCTCTAATGTATCGAGCGCTCCGGCGTGAGGTGGTGGAAAAGTATCTAGGGTTTCGGGACCTCCCTCCCAGCCTTTTATATGCGAAGGCTGGGTCTCAGGATTGTCTGTCAAGCAAAGTACATATATAATTGGTTTTGAAATAGCCCTAGTCGAAAACTAATCCAACTTGGACTCTTCAAATCTTTGCTTGTACGCCAAGTATTGCTCCTGGGCCACGCCAGGCCGCTATCTTCACGGGCCTTGCGATCCCTTCGACAGGGACTCCTCCTGGGCCAAAAACCAGGTAGGCAAATATCGAGGGCCTATTTGTCATCCTTCGTCCGGCAGCGTCAGAGGTGGACCAGGGCGGTCTCACACATAGGGGGCGCGGGCCAGGGGCTAGCCGCGCCGCCCTACTATGTGGCCGGCCCGTGGCCCCCCCTCTATCTCCTCTTTGGTCTTCTGGAAGCTTCGTTAAATAATAGGAGGTTCGGCTTTTGTTTCGTCCAATTCCGAGAATATTTCCTGTCTAACTTTTCTGAAACACAAAAAGAGCAGAAAACAGGGAACTGGCACTGTGGCATCTTGTTAATAGGTTAGTTTCGGAAAATGCATAAAAACACCACAGAGTGTAACAAAACACTAACAAATGGTGTAAAAACAAGCATGGAGCATCAAAAATTATAGATACGTTTGAGACGTATCAAGCATCCCCAAGCTTAACTCTTGCTCGTCCTCGAGTAGGTAAGTGATAACAAAGAAATAATTTTTGAGGTGACATGCACCTACACAATCTTGATCATCTATGTAAGCATTGTGTGCTGGGATCAAAAGAACTTAAAACATGGGCATGAAAGATATAATCTTGATAGAAGAAACTTAGCAACCATGTTATAACATGAAGAAGAACACAAACGAAAGATCATGAAAATGAAACAATAAAAGTCAAACGTGTGTTCAAATCATATGGAAAACATAGCAAATGGTTTTCAGCTTGTCCTTCATGGAATAGAAAAACATGCATAGGACACCTTCAAGTTTAAGAGGGCGACTAGATACAAATAATTTAAGAACAAGTGAAACCAAAATCATGAATCAATTAATGATAACTTTGGGACAATGCACATTATACTAAGAATGACAACTATGCTCTCTTAGACGGTGCATAAAGGTAGAAGGTGGTGACTCAACATAAAAGTAAAAGAAAGGCCCTTCGTAGAGGGAAGCAGTGATTAAACATGTGCTAGAGCTTTTCATTTGTAAAACAGAGAGAAAAAATTGGGTTTTGAGATGTGGTTATTTTTGTCAACGATTGGCAATGGGGTTCTTACTATCTTCCATAAGAAATGAAGCAAGTTTTTGAGAGAGATTGGCACTTTTGTGCTCTTTTATAAAGCTTGGCACTCCTCCCCACCTTTTTCCCTTTCTCAAACCATGGCTAACTGATTCCATCGGGTGCCCACCAACATTCACATACCATGGAGGAGTATCTTTTTTTTCTTTCTTTTTTCTGTTTTTTTTTCTTTTTGGAATAAGACAATATGGAAGATAGCAAATCCGACCACTACGTCCCCATGAGCTGAAAACAGTGTCACAAAACGAGAAGTGTTTTGAAGGTTTTTTTGAAAGGTAGCACATGAAAATTTACTTGGAATGGCTTACAAATACCATGCATAGGAATTTATAGTGGACACAATGAAACAACTTGGTTTTTAGGAGTTCGATGCACGAGTAGAGCTCATACTCAGTACAAAATGAGGGCTAGCAAAAGACTGGGAGCGACCAACTAAGAGAGCAATAACGGTCATAATTATGCAAAGCGACAAAGCAAAATTAAGAGAAGCATAAGATGGCATCAAAAGTCAAAAACTAAATGATCATAGAGGCTTATGGCAACTTTGTATGAGTCTAACATGTGTGAGCATGCGCCAAGTCAACCCAAATAAAGCATCAAGGAGAAAACCAAATTAATGCTTCCAAATAATAAAAATAACGCATGATTTTTTTCAAAGGCTCATTAAGCAATCTCAGTCATTTGAGACAAGTCATGCTACAGCAAAACCACTAAGCATACTATCAAAAAGATATCAAGCACGACATGCAAAAGCCTAGGCCGCAGTCTACACAAGCTCCTTTTGTACCACTTTTTTGCATGAAACTTTTTCTCTTTTCCAACACCATTCGAACCTTTTTAAAACAACTCTTTTGATGAATACCAACATGGACCAGAGGTTAAAATACACCTTGATGCAAAGATATAAGAAGATCTGAACACAAATCAAGGCGAAAAACGAAAGCTAAACGCAGTTCTAGAAAAAGAGAACAGTCGTTGAACGATAAGAGTGAAAAACGGAGTGTTCTTGGCAAATGAAAAGCAAGGCAACTTCTCCAAAAGGAATTTGCTGGGGTTCAACCATTTATTGCAGCAAACAAAACTAAACAAAACTCAAAACTAAAACAACTGACGCTCCAAGAAAAATGCATAGTGCATGAAGCAATAAAAATATAGTGTGTTGAAAGGTGACCTGATTTTTGCCGATGAAGAAGGGGTGCCTCGGGGGCATCCCCAAGCTTTGATGCTTGTACCTCTTGGATATTTCTTGGGGTGCGTGGGCACCCCCAAGCTTGAGCTTTTGTCCATTCTTCAACTCATCTCATCATTCTCCAATCCCTACACTTGAAAACTTCCTTCATATAAAACTCAACACAATTCTATTAGCAACATTAGTGTAAGCATATTAATGAATCAACCCCTTTTTGCGTCAGGTTTCAACTCAAAACCATCACATATAAAGCATATACTAATGTAGCAACTTCCCAAAAAGTTCCGTGATCAAAAGAATTAAAAAAGAAAGCGATCGAGAGGCAAACACAAATAGTGGCAGAAATCTGTCAAAACAGAACAACTGATAAAGGTCGAATTTTTGGAGGGTTTTTTGTTGATGAAATAAAAAAGTGTTAAACTAATGAAAGTTTGGATATAACCTGGGGCATATGCACAAGAAATCTCAGATCCAAAAGATTTACAGAGAGTTTTCACGAATTTTTACGGTGCAGCACCGAAATCTGTTTCAGGACAGCAACATCCCCAAATCTTACCTCACTCAAATTAGAGGCTTCTCTTGGCACAAAAATGAAATAAAAATGACAAGGAGAGGTTATTATAGTAGTAATAACTTCCAAGACTCAAATAAAATAAAAATAACTGAAAGTAAAACATTGGGTTATCTCCCAAGAGTGCTTTTCTTTAACGCCTTTGAGCTAGGCGCAGAAAGTACGAATCAAGTAATATCAAGTGATGAAGCATCAAGTTCATAATTTGCTCTAAGAATGGAGTCAAAAAGTAATTTCTTCCTCTTTCTAGGGAAGTGTTCCATACTTTTCTTGAGTGGGAATTGATATTTGATGGTGCCTCCCCTCATATCAATGATGGCACCTACAGTTCAAAGAAAAGGTCTTCCCAAAATAATAGGACATGAAGTATTGCGTTCAACATCCATAACAAGAAAATCAACGGGAACAAGGTTATTGTTAACCATAATAAGAACATCATTAATCCTTCCCAAAGGTTTCTTCTTAGCAACATCAGCAATAGGAACATTATAATAACATTTTTCAAGCGGTGGTAAATCAAGCATGCCATAAATTTTTCTAGGCATAATAGAAATACTAGCACCTAGATCACATAAAGCATGGCAATCAAAACCATTAACATGCATATCAATGATGGGTTCCCAACCATCATCTAACTTCTTGGGAATAGAAGCTTTTTGCTTTAACTTTTCATCCCTAATTTTCATAAGAGCATTGGTAATATGCTTAGTAAAAGCAACATTTAAAGAACTAGCATTGGGACTCAAAGCAAGCTTTTGGAAGAACAAAATAACTTCAGATATATTGCAGCCATCAACATCAAAATCATTAAAGGAAATAGAGCTATCATCTCCCACACTCCGAAAAATTTCAGCACTCTTTTGAGATTTTTTTAGCAGTTTTGGGCTTTTTAACACAAGGAGTGGGAGTTTTCTCTACACCAATCAAAGTAAGAGGATTGCTAGCATTTGGAACAACATCATTAGAGGTAGTAATGGTACATACCTTCATCCTTCTAGCCATCTCATCTTCTCTTTCCCACCTGGCATGTAATTCTGCTAACATCCTAACATTTTCATCAATTCTTACTTGGATAGCATTAGCAGTGGCAAAAGGATCAGGCTTAGCGGACATTCTGTTAATCAGAGAAGATTGCGCATTAGACAAAGATGAAATATCGATTTCAGCTTTGGAAACCTTAGCTTGCAACTCAGGAATAGCCTTGTTTAAATTTTCAAGTTGATGACTAATAGTCCTCAACAGAGCTGATTGCTCCTCCATGGTCTTGGTGAAAGCCTTGTTCTGCTCATATTGCACCTGCATAAAATTCTTGGTAGCCTTTTCAAGTTCAAAAATTCTTTCTTCACTAGGCATTTTAGGTCTACCAAGGTACCTATTATCACCATTAGAAGGAAATGGCCTATAATTGTTACTAGCAAAATTGTTCCTATAAGCATTGTTGTTAAAATTATTATTTCTAATAAAGTTTACATCAACATGCTCTTCTTGAGCAACTGAAGAGGCGAAAGGAACCTTATTAGGATCAACATGAGTTCTATCATTAGAAAGCATAAGCATTATAGTATCAATCTTATCACTCAAGGAAGAGGTTTCCTCAACAGAATTTACCTTCTTACCTTGTGGAGCTCTCTCAGTGTGCCATTCAAAATAATTTACCATCATATTGTCGAGAAGCTTTGTTGCGGCGCCCAAGGTAAGGGACATAAAAGTGCCTCCAGCAGCTGAATCCAATAGGTTCCTTGAAGAAAAATTCAGTCCTGCATAAAAAGTTTGGACAATCATCCAAGTAGTCATTCCATGAGTGGGGCAATTCTTTATCATAGATTTCATTCTTTCCCAAGCCTGAGCAACATGTTCATTATCAAACTGGCTAAACTTCATAATATTGCTACGCAAAGCTATAATCTTAGCAGGAGGAGAGTATCTTCCAATAAAAGCATCCTTACACTTAGCCCATGAATCAATACTATTTTTAGGCAAAGACAGCAACCAATCCTTAGCTTTTCCTCTCAAAGAAAAAGGAAACAACTTAAGCTTAATAATATCACTCTCTACATCCTTATATTTCTACATCTCACATAGCTCAACAAAATTGAAGGGAATATGTCCAAGAGGCAATAATAAAGTGGTTATTATCATATTCCATGTTTATGATAAATGTTTATTTCTCATGCTAGAATTGTATTAATCGGAAACATTAATACATGTGTGATTAATAAACCAAAAAGGTTCCTAGTAAAGCCCCTCTTTTATACTAGCTCGTTGATTAACCGATGATCAAGGTTTCCTGATCATGAACATTGTTGTTAATAACGGGGTCATATCATTAGAAGAATGATGTGATGAACACTCACACCCATAGTACGAATAGCAATACGATCAAGTCATCAAGTTAATTGCTATATCAAACTCATATGAAATAGTTCTAATCCTCAGACCATGAGATCATGTTAATTACTGATGCCGGAAGAGTGCTTTGATGATATCAAATGTCACACCATTACAGGGTGATTATAAAGGTTGATTTGGGTATTCTAAAAGTATTAGTTGAGGCTCATGGATCAAGAGTGGGATTTGTCCATCTGGATGACGAAAAGATATTCTCTGGGCCCTTCTCGGTGATATTGCATTGGAATCGCTTGCAAGCACGTGACTAGGTCACGGGAATGCATTATCACGGAACGAGTAAAGAGACTTGTCGGGAACGGGATCGAACTAGGTATGGTTGATACCAAATGATCGGATCTCGGACAAGTAATAATATCACGAGACAAAAGGAATTAACTATGTTCGTTAAAGGTTCACACGATCACTAGATTCATCGTTGAGTAAGTGGGAGTCGTCATGGATTTCTAGATCCCGCTGATGATTATTGATCAGAGAGGAGTCTCGATCATGTCCATGTTATTCACGAACCGTAGGGTGACACACTTAAGGTTCGCCGTCATTTTTGAGTGGATACGATACTCCGATCGAATTACAGGACAGCATGAGGGTTGTTTCAGAAAAGCGCCGAAACTATTTCGGTATATCGAAATAACTCAAGGGGGTATTTGTTAATGTTTGTTAATTGATTGAATTAACAAATATTAAAGAAATAAAAATGTTTTATTAATTCAATTAGTGTGAATTTTAATTAGCATGAATGTCATGCAAAATTAAATGGGGGGTTACCTCATGTTGATGAGGGGGTTACCACCATGAAGAGGGAGTTACCACCATGAAGAGGGCCATGAAGAGGACGAGAGGACTCTCCTTGGCCGGCCACCCCTGATGTCTACGCACTTCTATTCTTGTAGACACTTGTTGGGCCTCCAAGTGCAGAGGTTTGTAGAACAGCAGCAAGTTTCCCTTAAGTGGATCACCCAAGGTTTATCGAACTCAGGGAGGAAGAGGTCAAAGCTATCCCTCTCAAGCAACCCTGCAATTACGATACAGAAAGTCTCTTGTGTCCCCAACACATCCAATACACTTGTCAGATGTATAGGTGCACTAGTTCGGCGAAGAGATAGTGAAATACAAGTAATAGTAATGATTATAAGTAGCAAACGTGATGTGAAATAAATATCGCTGCGAGCAAACAAGTAACAAAACAGGAAGTAAATGGTATGCAATGCTTGGAAACAAGGCCTAGGGATCATACTTTCACTAGTGGACACACTCCCAACAATATAACATGATTGAACAAATAAACAACTTCTCTCCACTATGGTACTCTGAATTACTCTCCTATTGAATAACACTAATCATTGTGTAGTGGCTACAGAAGCACCCCTTAAAGTTCATCAAGTACTTGACAAACACCACTCATAGAGACATCCAAATCGGATCACAATTCAAGATAGAAATCATTGCGACTTAGACCAAGTACTAACACGGTGCACACACTGTCAACTTTACACCATGAAAGGAGGAATAGATCACTCAATACTATCATAGTAATAATTACTCTCATAATCAACAAGAGATCACGATCATAGCCTAAACCAAGTACCACCATGATGCACGCACTGTCACCGTTACACCATGGCAGGAGGAATAGATTACTTTAATAACACCACTAGAGTACACTATAACAATTAAGCATAGGAGTAGCATAATATCTGAATAATAACATCTACTTGTTCAACATGATACAAAGCTCACGATCACATAAAGATCACATCATGGGAGAGAGAGGTGAACCACATAGCTACCGGTAGAGCCCTCAGCCCCGGGGATGAACTACTCCCTCCTCATCATAGGAGACAGCAAGGTTGATGGAGATGGCGGTGAGGTCGATGGAGACGGCGAAGATGGCGATGGAGATCGATGGAGATGGCTCCGGGGGCACTTCCCCGTCCTGGCAGGGTGCCGGAACAGAGACTTCTGTCCCCCAAAATTCATCGACGGTGGCGGCGGAGCTGCAGAACTGCTTCTAGAAAATTGCCGATTCTTTTAGGGTTTTCCGTCCCGAGGCTTCTTATAGGTGAAGGGGCGATGTCAGAGGTGGCCCCAGGCCTCCTCACACAGGGGTGGCGCGGCCAGGGCCTGGGCCGCGCCAGCCCTATGTAAGGGTGGCCTGTGGCCCCTCTCCTTCCTCTCTTCGGATGTCTGGATGCTCCCGGGAAAAATAAGACTTCAGGATGTGGTTTCGTCCAATTCCGAGAATATTTCCTGTGTATCACTTCTGAAACACAAAAACAGCAGAAAACAGGAAATTGGCACTGTGGCACTTGTTAATAGGTTAGTTCCGGAAAATGCATAAAAGTGCCACGAAGTGTAACAAAACAATAGGCAAATGGTGTAAAAACAAGCATGGAGCATCAAAGATTATAGATACGTTGGAGACGTATCAACATCCCCAAGCTCAACTCCTGCTCGTCCTCGAGTAGGTAAGTGATAACAAAAGAATAATTTTTGAGGTGACATGCACCTACACAATCTTGATCATATATGTAAGCATTGGTGAGCTGGGATCATAAGAACTTAAAACATGGGCATGAAGATATAATCATGACAATAAGAACTTAGCAACCATGTTGTAAACATGCAATTGAACACAAACAAAAGATCATGAAAATGAAACAATGAAAGTCAAACGTGTGTTCAAATCATAAGGAAAAACATACAAATGGTTTTCAGCTTGTCCTTCAAAGAGAGCAAAACATAAATGCATAGGACACCTTCAAGTTTAAGAGGGCGACTAGATACAAATAATTTAAGAACAAGTGAAACCATAGTCATGAATCAATCAATGATAAACTTTGGGACAATGCACATTATACTCAGAATGACAATTATGCTCTCCTAATGGTGCATAAAGATAGAAGGTGGTGACTCAACATAAAAGTAAAAGAAAGGCCCTTCGCAGAGGGAAGCAGTGATTAAACATGTGCTAGAGCTTTTCACTTGTAAAACAGAGAGATAAAAATTGGTTTTGAGAGGTGGTTGTCTTTGTCAACGACTGGCAGTGGGGTTCTTACTATCTTCCATACAAAAATGAAGCAAGTTTTTGAGAGACATTGGCACTTTTTGTGCTCTTTTTATAAAACTTGGCACTCCTCCCCACCTTTTTTCCTTTCACAAACCATGGCTAACCGATTCCATCGGGTGCCCACCAACATTCACATTCCATGGAGGAGTGCCTTTTTTTCTTTCTTTTTTTTCTTTTTTTTCTTTTTGGAATAAGCAATATGGAAGATAGCAAATCCGACCACTACGTCCCCATGAGCTGAAAACAGTGTCACAAAACGAGAAGTGTTTTGAAGGTTTTTGAAAGGTAGCACATGAAAATTTTACTTTGGAATGGCTTACAAATACCATGCATAGGAATTTATAGTGGACACAATGGCAAACTTTGGCTTTTAGGAGTTGGATGCACGAGTAGAGCTCATACTCAGTACAAGGCGAGGGCTAGCAAAAGACTGGGAGCGACCAACTAAGAGAGCAGTAATGGCCATAATCATGCAAAGCGACAAAGCGACATTAAAAGAAGCATAAGATGGCATCAAAAGTCAAAAACTAAATGATCATGAAGGCTATTGGCGACTTTGTAAGAGTCTAACATGTGTGAGCATGCGCCAAGTCAACCCAAATAAAGCATCAAGGAGAAAACCAAAATAATGCTTCCATACAATAAAAACATCGCATGATTTTTTCAAAGGCTCATTAAGCAATCTCAGTTATTTGAGACAAGTCATGCTACAGCAAAACCACTAAGCATACTATCAAAAAGACATCAAGCAAGACATGAAAAAGCCTAAGCCGCAGTCTACACAAGCTCCTTCTTGTACCACTTTTTTGCATAAAGCTTTTTCTCTTTTCCAACACCATTCAAAAAAAATTATAAACACCTCTTTTGTTGAATACCAATAAAGACCAGAGGCAAAAATACACCTTGATAAAAAGGTATGACAAGGTCTGAACGCAAATCAAGGCGAAAACGAAAACCAAAAGAGTAGCAGAAAAAGAGAACACTCGTTGAACGATAAGAGTGAAAACTAGAGTGTTCTTGGAAAATGAAAAGTGAGTTCATTTCCTCCAAAAGAAACATGATGTGATCTAACCATTTATTGCAGCAAACAAAACTAAACTAATAGAGAAAACTAAAAACAACTGACGCTCCAAGAAAAACACATAGTGCATGAAGCAATAAAAATATAGTGTCTTGAAAGGTGACCTGACTTTTGCCGATGAAGAAGGGGTGCCTCGGGGGCATCCCCAAGCTTTGACGCTTGTACTTCTTGGATATTTCTTGGGGTGATGCATGGGCATCCCCAAGCTTGAGCTTTTGTCCATTCTTCAACTCATCTCATCATTCTCCAATCCCTATACTTGAAAACTTCCTTCATACAAAACTAAACACAATTCTATTAGCAACATTAGTGCAAGCATAACATATAATCAACCTCTTTTTGCTTCAGGTTTCAACCCAAAACCACCACATATATAGCATATACTACTGTAGCAACTTCTCTAAAAGTTCCATGATCAAAAGAACTCAAAAGAAAGCGATAAAGTGGCAAACACAAATATTGGCAGAAATCTGTCAAAACTGAACAGCTGACAAAGGTCGAATTTTTAGAGGGTTTTCTGTTGCTCAAATCAAAAAGTGTTCAACTAATGAAAGTTTGGATATAACCTGGGGCATATGCACACGAAATCGCAGGTCCAAAAGATATACAGAGAATTTTCGCGAATTTTTACGGTGCAGCACCGAAAACAGTTTTAGGACAGCAACATCCCCAAATCTTTACCTCACTCAAATTAGAGGCTTCTCTTGGCACAAAAACGAAATAAACAAGATAAGGGGCGGTCATTACAGTAGTAATAACTTCCAAGACTCAAATAAAAGAAAAATTACTGAAAATAAAAACATTGGGTTATCTCCCAAGAGTGCTTTTCTTTAACGCCTTTGAGCTAGACGCAGTAATTTGAAAAGATGCTCATGTGGGCGCCATATAAGAGCTTGAGGCAAAGGCGCCATATAGGAACTTAAAGCAATAGAGAGCATCAAAAAGCAAGTATGGAACACATTTAAATCTAAACCACTTCCTATGAAAAATAGTCTTGTAAAGAGACAAGTCATGAAAGCGCAAAGCAAAAAGCATAGGAAGGCAAAACAAGTACAACTTCAAGAATTGCAACATAAAGAGGGGAAACTCAATATTGTTGAGATCCATCAAACCATGTTTCCCTCTCTCATAATAACTTTCAGTAGCATCATGAATAGAACTAACAATATAACTATCACATAAAGCATCCCTATCATGAGCCACATGCATAAAAGGATTAATACTCCCTACATGAACAATAGTAGTAGGAGCAGATTCAATAGAATAATTATTCTCATCACCATAATCATCAAAAATAGGAGGCATATTATAATCATAACTATTTTTCTCCTCAAAAGTAGGTGAATTGAAAACATTATACTCATCATCATAAACTAGAGGCTTAGTATCATCACAAGATAGAGAACTACTATGTCGCATAGCATATTCATCAAACATATCATCATAAGAAGGAACATGGATAGCACTAATGGTACAACAATTATTAACCTTAGAATTGGTACCAAAAAGATTTCAATATCAAAAGTAGAGTGCTTTTCCCAATCATGATCACTAACATAAGTAATAGGCATAGGAACATCATCCCAATCAGAATTATCATAATCTATAGCAGGATCATAACGCTTAGGGGAAGATACCGTGTCCTCTCGCCTCTTACTCCTCTTCTTCTTCTTCTTCTTACTCTCTCCTTTAGGAGGGAGAGACTTGAAGGGCATCTTTTCCACATATTCTCTAGGAGGGAAAGGCATCTTCTCCACATAATCTGGTTTGCTGACAGGAACAACAGAAGAAACTTTGGAGGATTCCTCCTCTCTATTAATAAGATCGAAACATCTATTAGTCCTATCATAGCTTGGCAAAACATCATGTTTAATAAGATCTTGTAAGTAAGTATTTGCGAGGCAATCATTAGCACAATAGAGATGACAACCACGAAGGGTGCTATTAAGATCAACATCATTCATGTCTACCAAAGCAATCTTTCTAGATATCTCTTCACAATTCAAAAATAAAGTAAGCTCATCATACTGATTGAAAGTAATCTTATCATCACAATACAAATCTGCGGTACTCGTTCGATTAATTGGGCATTGAAAATTAAAGTGCCCCTTTTCACCACAAATTTCACAAAGAAAAGGATAAAGCTCACAAACCCATTCACCAAGCACATCTAGATCCTTGAGCCACATGCTGGTTTCTTCATTTGCGTGGGTGATGCAATAATCTTCCTTGTTGTAACTCTGTTCACAAGGTCTATGTATTCCACAAAAATTAACATGCTTATAAGAAATAGTACTTTTAGAAGTTTGAGCATGTTTATTGCAATCATGAATAACAATATCACTTTCTATGCAAGTATCCTTAAAAGGTTCATGATACACGTCCCCATTTCCTTTAGGAACATTTATATGGGAAGCAAAGGCTTTAAAGCAATCAACCATAATTTGAGGATCAAGACCATACTTAGCACTAAGCTCTTGAAAATTAGCAGTTTCAGCGAAAGACTTAATGCAATCAAACTCGTAATTCATACCTGATCCTTTACCTTTGTTGCTATCCCAACCTTCAATATTGTTTTGAATTGTTTCAAGCAGATCCCACTTGGTGTCAACATCCTTGCTTGTGAAAGACCCATCAAAGCATGCATCTAGATAGTCCTTGTAATTTCCTAAAAGCCTTGCATAAAAATTATTAATAACAATATTACGGGGAAGATCATGAATAGGACATTTATGCATTAGTAACTTCAATCTTCCCCACGCTTGGGCAATGCTTTCTCCCTCATGAGGCCAAAAGTTATATATCTGGTTACGATCTTTATGAATTTCACTTGGAGGATAAAACTTGGAATAAAAGAGAGGCACAATTTCCTCCCATGCAATAGATGGACCATCTTCAAGCAGCCGATACCACTCCTTAGCTCTGCCTTTCAATGATAAAGAGAATAGCTTCTTCTTAACTTGGTTCATTGAAATACCTGCACACTGGAACAACTCGCATAATTGATGTATAAAAAGCAAATGATCACCAGGATGGACAGTTCCATCTCCTAAATAGCAGTTATCCCTAATACGTTCAACAATCTTCGTAGGTATTTTAAAAGGATGAGGAGCACAAGCATCATTAGAAACATCACATATGGGAGATAAAATATCATCAGAGCAAACTTTCTCCACTAAAGCTGGGGGACTAAAAATATCATACTTAACAAAACCAGCTTCCCCGAGCTTAGACTTTTCTATAGCATTAGCATTAACAGTATTCAAAGCATTCGTACTAATAACATTGCTATGCAAAATAAGCTCCAAAGGATTTTCAATTTTCTCTTCAAATCTAAAATCAGGAAAAAGACTAAAGAACTCTTTGTTTTCCATTAAGCCTAACTAGTGAAAATAAAAACAAGAAACAAAAAGATGTAATTGCAGAATCTAAAGGAAATAACTCCGAGCAGTCACACAGGAGGATGCGAGTACCTTTTACCTTACCTCCCCGGCAACGGCGCCAGAAAAGAGCTTGATGTCTACGCACTTCTATTCTTGTAGACACTTGTTGGGCCTCCAAGTGCAGAGGTTTGTAGAATAGCAGCAAGTTTCCCTTAAGTGGATCACCCAAGGTTTATCGAACTCAGGGAGGAAGAGGTCAAAGCTATCCCTCTCAAGCAACCCTGCAATTACGATACAGAAAGTCTCTTGTGTCCCCAACACACCCAATACACTTGTCAGATGTATAGGTGCACTAGTTCGGCGAAGAGATAGTGAAATACAAGTAATAGTAATGATTATAAGTAGCAAACGTGATGTGAAATAAATATCGCTGCGAGCAAACAAGTAACAAAACAGGAAGTAAACGGTATGCAATGCTTGGAAACAAGGCCTAGGGATCATACTTTCACTAGTGGACACACTCCCAACAATATAACATGATTGAACAAATAAACAACTTCTCTCCACTATGGTACTCTGAATTACTCTCCTATTGAATAACACTAATCATTGTGTAGTGGCTACAGAAGCACCCCTTAAAGTTCATCAAGTACTTGACAAACACCACTCATAGAGACATCCAAATCGGATCACAATTCAAGATAGAAATCATTGCGACTTAGACCAAGTACTAACACGGTGCACACACTGTCAACTTTACACCATGAAAGGAGAAATAGATCACTCAATACTATCATAGTAATAATTACTCTCATAATCAACAAGAGATCACGATCATAGCCTAAACCAAGTACCACCATGATGCACGCACTGTCACCGTTACACCATGGTAGGAGGAATAGATTACTTTAATAACACCACTAGAGTACACTATAACAATTAAGCATAGGAGTAGCATAATATCTGAATAATAACATCTACTTGTTCAACATGATACAAAGCTCACGATCACATAAAGATCACATCATGGGAGAGAGAGGTGAACCACATAGCTACCGGTAGAGCCCTCAGCCCCGGGGATGAACTACTCCCTCCTCATCATAGGAGACAGCAAGGTTGATGGAGATGGCGGTGAGGTCGATGGAGACGGCGAAGACGGCGATGGAGATCGATGGAGATGGCTCCGGGGGCACTTCCCCGTCCCGGCAGGGTGCCGGAACAGAGACTTCTGTCCCCCGAAATTCATCGACGGTGGCGGCGGAGCTGCGGAACTGCTTCTGGAAAATTGCCGATTCTTTTAGGGTTTTCCGTCCCGAGGCTTCTTATAGGCGAAGGGGCGATGTCAGAGGCGGCCCCAGGCCTCCTCACACAGGGGTGGCGCGGCCAGGGCCTGGGCCGCGCCAGCCCTATGTGAGGGTGGCCTGTGGCCCCTCTTCTTCCTCTCTTCGGATGTCTGGATGCTCCCGGAAAAAATAAGACTTCAGGATATGGTTTCGTCCAATTCCGAGAATATTTCCTGTGTATCACTTCTGAAACACAAAAACAGCAGAAAACAGGGAACTGGCACTGTGGCACTTGTTAATAGGTTAGTTCCGGAAAATGCATAAAAGTGCCACGAAGTGTAACGAAACAATAGGCAAATGGTGTAAAAACAAGCATGGAGCATCAAAAATTGTAGATACGTTGGAGACGTATCAACCCCCTTCTTGGGGCTGCCACCTCCTCTCCTATAAAAGGAGCCCCTCTTCTCCCTCTTCACACACTTCTTGATCCTCCCCTTTCCGCATAGTTGCTGCCCAATTTCCGTCTGAGCTTAGCGAAGCTCTGCTGGAATTGTAGTTCGTAGTTCATACACTTGGAGAAGTGTGTGGTGGAGTATCCGGTGGATCCCTTCTTCCGCTACCCTGCTGGACCGAGGGCGTGGAGGAGTCGACGACGAGCTGTACGTGTGACCGAGCACGTGGGCGCTGCCACTTGTGGCGCCGTGTACACGATCTTGTGATTGTCAAGTGAACCACTACGTCGACTACGTCAAGTGAACAACTACGTCGACTACGTGCGTCTACATCGACTCTCCATCGTCAATGTTTGTGCGGGAACGTAATCCCCGCTTACGGTCGTCGAGGGTTAGTCTCTGTTGCTACCACCTCGTAGAGTATCTTGGCTAGTTTATGTGTTCTTGCGTAGGAATTTTTTTGTTTTCTATGCTACGAACCCATCAGTGGTATCAGAGCCATCTCTATGCGTAGTTGGTATGCACGGTTAGAACACATGTGGATGTGGGCATTGATGATCATGTTATTGCAATTTTTTGTATTTTTGATCATAATGGCATAATGGGATTGAAGCTGCCCGAGACTAACCTTACGTGACCGCGTTCACGAGACTTGTCCCACACTTGACATGCTTCGGCATATGTGGCTTTGCGGGTGCACGTTTCTCCCACTATAGTTATGATCTATTTTACAAATAGTTGTTAATAATATTTTTATCACCGTTGTGGTTACATGTTCGTAGGTAAGAACGGTTCTTCCTAGAAAGCCCCAAACCACGTAAAATATGCAAGACAAATTAGAAACGTCTAACTTGTTTTTGCAGGGCATGTGATGTGATATGGTTAAATTGTTTATGTTACAAATTGTATGCAATGATCCTTTTTGTAAGTTATAAACAACCGGCAGGAGCCATATGGTTGTCTTTATATTTAAATGGCCTGCGTGCCGAATATATATATCCAAGTGATATATTGTAATGGAGGAAGACAACCAAGGTGGCGCGCCATGGACCTTGGTGCTACGCCGGTGGAATAATGGAGATCATGCCATGACGCACAAGATGGAGATCAAATGCGTGAAGGACCATATCATATCACATTATATATGCATGTGATGTTTATCCTTTTATGCATCTTATTCTGCTTAGATTTGATCACGCGGTAGCATTATAAGATGATCCCTCTCACATAAATATCAAGATAAAAATGTGTTCTTCCATAGCATGCACCGTCAAGAAAGTTTGTCGTTTCGAGACACCACGTGATGATCGGGTGTGACAGACTCTACGTTCACATACGACGGGTGTAAGACAGTTTTACACACGCAAGTGCTATGGTTCTACTTGGCGAGCCTAGCATGTACAGACATGGCCTCGGAACACGAACCGAAAGGTTAAGCATGAGTCATATGGTTGATATGATGAACATGGTGATGTTCGCCTTTGAAACTATGCCGTTGCACATGATGATCAATTGCGGTATAGTGAATTTGGTTCGTGTAATCACTTAAGAAAACTAAGAGGGATGTTGTTTTTAAGTGGGAGTTCACTTAGTAATTTTGAATTATAGAACTCAATTTATCATGAACTAAATCAAAGTGAATTTGCATAGTTTGTTATAGGCATTGGCATCCGTTTACTACCTTGCGATTAGCTATAATTGAGATAATAGAACTATAGAATTCTGGATGTTAACTTTACGAACTGGTATCTTATTGTTTAAATGTCAATCTAAAGTTTGAAGTCATATTGCAAACTTTTAGCAAACCTTGTTTACTCGATGAAATTTAATAAGTAGTATTAAATCAAGAGTAAGAATTCCAGTGTTAGTATCTAAGTATCACATTTGCCTCCATAATCCTTGATATTCAAAAGTTGTTTTTAGTATCAAGGTTATCTAGGAGTTGAAAGAATTGTTTCATAAACTATCATGTGTGGAAGATATTGTGATCTCTGAAACAATGTTTGGTTGCAAAGTGATAGAGTATAATTTAGTAAGACACATGTTCTCATATTGTATGAGAATTTGTAAAGATTGGAGACGCTAGGCGTCTAGATCTCCTAAAAAGGTTTTGGGAACTAACATTATACTCACAATTCGTCCTCATGAGCTATAGTAGCTTGATCATGAAAGTTGTCATGATAGGATGAATAGAACTTGTAGGTAAAATGTTTACTACACTAAAAGATTACTAAAGAATGGAATTTGGAAGAACGCCAAATATTTGATAATGGTGATCTACTTCAAAGTGCGAGTCCAAGGGTATTAGTGTTTGACTAATCACGTCTTGAACTATGTGCCATGTGTATGGCGCCACTATTGATGTTGATAGATTCTTCTAGAAGAAAAAGAATTGCCAAAAGAGAATCCAAAATTTGTTCTGGCGGAAAAAAAAGACTGGAAATGTCTAGCTCAGGTATATAGAAGATATACATGTTATGGGTGTATTCATTGCTTGTTAAAACAATGTGGTTCTTGGGTATTTGATACTAAATTGGTTGGTATAAACTGTCATACAGAACAACGCAATACAAGAACTACAATGGCCTAATTAACTAGCAAATGAATATGGGATGATTCTCATCGAAAACAAATAAAGTGTTATTGTGTTTCGTTGGAATTAAACCTAGCCTTCAAGATTTGTTTGAATAATTGTTATTTTGTTCTGGTATTATAAGAACAATGGTTGTTCAAATTATTACCGCATTCATAAAAGATGGATGAACGCTTATCTTGTTGGAGAAATCACATCCATAACACTGATGCTAAAAATGTTTCAAGACAAATGATTAGAAGATCACTTATGAGTGACACCACCGTTTAAATCATATTGGAAAGTAAACATGAAGAAACTCCATGTTGATGGAATTTTGGAGTCCTTTTGATTTTGAATCAATTGACGCTTGTGAAAATTTCCTAGAGATGATTAAAACTCCGTTTGTAGGCCAAAGAAGAATGGACGACTAACTTATTGGATATTGTACATGTTGATGTATATAGTCCATTATGTGTAGCCGTGTGTGGTGAATTCTTGAACTTCATTTACTTTAACCAATGATTTGAGTAGATATATGTGTATATTTACTTGATAAGGAAGAAGCATGAAATATTTGAAATTTGTTCAAAGTATTTCTGGATGAAGTTGAAAATCATTGTAACAAGAGAATAAAGAATTTATGATTTGATCATAAAGGAAGATATTTGAGTTACAAGTTTAGCAAACACCTAAAAGTGTAGGAATCGTTCCATAGACTTATATTTCCCGAAACACCATAGGAGTATGGAGTGTTCGGGAGATGAAATCAAACTTTGTTTGACATTGTTGGATCAAAGGTGTCGTCTATAAAACTGCCATTATATTTTAAGGATAAAGCTTTAGAGACTACCGCTTTTTACACTGAAAAGAGCGCCGTCATGATCCATTGAAATGACACCATATAAGATATGGCATGGGATAAAACCCAAGTTGTCTTTTCTAAAATTTTGTTATGCTATGCATATGTAACATTGTTTACAACCAAAGTCGGATAAATACGTTTTTGTAGGTTATCCCAAAGTAAATGTTGGGTATTCCTCCAGAACACCTAAGACAAAAGTGTTTGTCGCTGGAAACGTCAAGTTTCTTAAGAAGGATTTTTTCGCAAAAAGTCAAGTGGGAGGACAATAGAACTTTGATTAGGTTGTTGAACCTAAGCTATATGTGCTGAGTAGCGCAGCGCCGAGAAGTGTCCCGGAGGCGGCCACAATGCGCATGGATACAGTACCTCAAAAGTTCTGGTCACAGATATCTAAGTTCCTATTGAACCGCGTGAGTCGGGTAACAATTAAATAGTTAGATTTAAGAACAGATCATTATTGTTTGACAATGATGAACCGACTACATGCAAAGAAGCGATGATGGGCCCTAACTCCGTCAAATGGCTAGAAGCCATAAACTTCCGTGATAGTTTCATACACGACAAACCAAGTTTCTGAACTTGGAAGGCCCTCAAAAGGTGTAACGCCCCAAAACCGGCACCTTGCAGATGATAGCGAACACGCCACAATCTACATGATGTCGCTTTGGAAACGCACCACCAAGCGCCTCGTGCACGTTGCAGCGTGCACGTGATGCGGGTGGAATCGAGTAGCAACAGTTACACAAGTCCACGATGGAACCCACAAAACAATATAATATAACCACGAAGACTCCAACGAGTCAAAATATCCAAATATACATACAAAGATCCAAATCATACATAAAGCAAAATAGTATCCGAGTACGGACAAGAATACAAATGGGCCTAAGAGGCCTGAAGATAACGATGGCGTCCAAACCCTGCCCAGGCCAAGCCGGAAGGGTAACCTTGCTAACGTCGTCGCTCCCATACCTGTGAACATCGTCGGGCCAATGGTTGCCGAACAAGGAGGGAGAAAGAGGAAAAGGAAAAAAATGAGGGTGAGTACCGAGGCACGTACTCGCGAGACTGGAATTCAGCTGTGCTCGCCTACGGGCTATATGGTGGACTTAGCGGCAACAAAAGAATCATACTACAGAGACACACTACAATATCCGTCTAAATAGATAAGATAAGAGAGCGCATAAAAGTAACCAACTAGAAACTAACACCAAACATAACCCAGCCGATGAATCACCTCCTCGTGACCAAACGAAGAAGCAAGTATCAAAGGCACTCACACGGTTACCAAGTTTTATTGCAGTTGTGCTAGCTTACTACACAAGTTTATTAGTATTTAAATAGCAGGTGCAAGTTGTTCTATGATCGAGTAGTGCAGCTCCAAGTCGTCCATAACAGCGGACACGGCTTTTCGAAAAGATTTAACCCTGCAGGGGTGCCCAAATGTACCCACACGTTCGATCAATCCTTTCGGCAAATCTCGCACCCTTAATAAAAACGGGTGCGCCATTAGGATAGTCATAACTCGCACTCTCCTTCACTATAAACAAGTCCAGGAAGCCACCTAACTAAGTTTAACCCGAATCGAGAGTCCGGCCGAATCTCCGAGACAGGCCTAGCTGTTGCGGAGACGGCTTCCAAGGCCCGACTCCACCCACGGGAGACGACCCTCTTTGGCATGCGATAAACGCTCGTGCCGCATAACCTATGCGTGCATGCAGAAAACAAACAAGGGGTTACAAGGCACCCACGGCTTCCCCCAAAGTAAATCGAACCATAAGATACAAGAGCTGCATGCACGCAAGAACCAAATGGAAAACCTCAAACTAGTTGTGGCCACTGGACAAGTGTGTAGATTCCGGCAGTGACCGAGGGGAGGCCCGTAAACATACCCACGTTTGGTTAGAGCGCTCATTCTCAGAACAGTTCATGCGATCTCGGGGTCCTAGGGGACACAAGTGAGCCGTCGGAAAACTGGCAAAATGACTCACCGATGCCTCTGCTTAATTCAATTTTAATCATTAACATTAAAGTAAGCCATGAGTATCTCCAACAACATATATCCATAAAGTAGAGCATGTGATAAATTTCCCAACCCGATAAGATAAAACAACGCGGACAACCTGAAGATGCCTACGACTCGCAAGGCCAACTCAAACAACAAGCAAAGGGTTAATAGGAGGTATGAAAGGTTCTATGGCTTTACTTTGGATAAACAGGTGGATAGGACACGTGACTCGAACAAAGCATCGCGACACAAGGCTAGAATATAGAGCTAGCGAGAGCAAAAGTATTAAATGGGTAGAGAGAAAAGGGCTCGCCTGAAAAGAAGATCGAAGAACACCCGAAGAACTTGTCGTTGCTCACATCACCATGAATCGGCCTATCCGAGAAGAAGCAAATTACTACAACAAACAATGGATGCAACACTTACTACTACGGAAAAAGAATCGGCATGATCATGTGAAATATGTATGCATGACATGGCAAATATGATGCAATGCAACTTATCCAAATTAAGCGGAATTCGGAATTCCGACACACACATATGGTTCAAGTTGTTTTACTACGCGACAATTTAAATGTTGATTAACATGGCAAAACAAGGCATAAGGTGATCTACACAAAATTAAATGAAGTGGGAAAACCATATTTGGTAATACCCAAATACTCCATATGATATGTATTAGGTGATATGCAAGCTATCATGGCACGTCATGATGCAGGATGCAAACATTAGCATGGATGGCATATTCAGATTCTTTATATTTTTCTGATAAAAATTCATATAAAATACTTTTTATTTCGAGTTACAGATAAAAAGATAAGAATTTAGCAAGATATACACATTTGCAGCAATTTTCGGAAAACTGAAACGGGATCTGAGATTTTTCTCACCGACAGGTTCGCTGACGGACGGGGCCAGACTGTCAGATTGGATATGCAAAAATATTAGGGATTTTACCCCACAGACCAATGACTCGAACTTAGGATCTGTAGAACAAAAACAGGCAACAGACCAACTAGGCTGGGCTTCGGTTTCTGCAAAGAATGGAAAGCTACGCATTAAGATATAGCCAACGTCAAGGTTAGCCTGAAGAAACTGAACTGAAACTGAAAGTTTCCTGATGCTCGCTGAAGATAAACACCACATAACGATGGGCGTCGGGAAGAAACGCAGCTGCGCGCATGGCGTGGCAGGAACACGAGTCGAGGAAGCACGCGGCTGCGGTCAGGGAAGCGGACTCCGGTCTTTGCATAGAGGACAAGGAGGACAGCGGCTAGAGCTCCACAAGCTCGTCGTCCATGGCAGCGCACATACGTACATACAGGGAAAACGGATGTCAGCAACGACAATTCACAACGAGCGATAGAAACGGCCGGGGAAATAGCGGAAACGGAAAACAAGCTCACCGCAAGGATGCGGACGTGCTCGGGGAAGCCGGAGGAGAACCGGAGTGGCCGGATTTCGCCGGAAAACTTTCAGATGTCGAGGACGAATTCATCGCAAGCGTAGCCTCCCGACTCGATTCCATGAATGGAGACGATGCAGATGACGACGCGGGGCTCCAGGATGCTTCGGCTTAGCGCGGGGTGTACTGGAATGGCAGGGCCACGTCGGTCATGGCGGCTGTGGTCTCGGTTGCTCGGTCGACGCCGGGGCTGCACGCGAGGAAGACAGGGGAAACGGGAGGAAGAGGGGCAGAGGGCGGCGGCGGCAGGAGGAGGGAGAGGCTAGGGTTTGGAGGGGATCCGAGGTGGGGATTAAGAGCATCTCCACTCATGAGCCCGATGAGCCCGACGAGGCCCCCGGCGCCCTTATTTTTCATCCGGACGGCGAAAAACGGCCCACTCGCGCCCCCGGATCCTCGATTTCGCCCGGATCTGGGCCTTCATCCATCCGGCGAGCCCAGGCCATCCCCGGCCTTCCGGGGCGCGCTCGGGGACTCCGGACGAAACAAACTGGCGCGAAACCGCCGAGAATATTTGCGCGCATTCCCGCGGGTCGTGTGGCCCCGACCTGTCGGCGAGAGTGGGCGGTCGTCGTCGTCATCGTCTCATCTTCCGCGCATCGTCTTCCCCGCACGCATCGTCTTCCGCGCGCTGTAAAGGCTGCCGCCGCTGGCCGGCCAGCCACGCGGCGAGGCGAGTTAATGCCAGCGCGGCCATATAAACGCGGCCTACCGCGTCTGGCTGGCCACATTCGCCACCATTCGACCAGAGCACACCTCGCCCACTCGCCCACGCCGACGATCCCCGAGACCATGGCGAACAACTCCGGCGACGACGGGGCGGCGAACAACGGCTTCGGCCGCCGCTCCCTCCACCAATGGGAGGGCCGCCTCCTCCATGCCGCCGGCTACATGGCGCCGCCCGACTTCCGGGCGCCCGGGGATCTTAATAATCTGGTTTGCTGACAGGAACAACAGAAGAAACTTTGGAGGATTCCTCCTCTCTATTAATAAGATCGAAACATCTATTAGTCCTATCATAGCTTGGCAAAACATCATGTTTAATAAGATCTTGTAAGTAAGTATTTGCGAGGCAATCATTAGCACAATAGAGATGACAACCACGAAGGGTGCTATTAAGATCAACATCATTCATGTCTACCAAAGCAATCTTTCTAGATATCTCTTCACAATTCAAAAATAAAGTAAGCTCATCATACTGATTGAAAGTAATCTTATCATCACAATACAAATCTGCGGTACTCGTTCGATTAATTGGGCATTGAAAATTAAAGTGCCCCTTTTCACCACAAATTTCACAAAGAAAAGGATAAAGCTCACAAACCCATTCACCAAGCACATCTAGATCCTTGAGCCACATGCTGGTTTCTTCATTTGCGTGGGTGATGCAATAATCTTCCTTGTTGTAACTCTGTTCACAAGGTCTATGTATTCCACAAAAATTAACATGCTTATAAGAAATAGTACTTTTAGAAGTTTGAGCATGTTTATTGCAATCATGAATAACAATATCACTTTCTATGCAAGTATCCTTAAAAGGTTCATGATACACGTCCCCATTTCCTTTAGGAACATTTATATGGGAAGCAAAGGCTTTAAAGCAATCAACCATAATTTGAGGATCAAGACCATACTTAGCACTAAGCTCTTGAAAATTAGCAGTTTCAGCGAAAGACTTAATGCAATCAAACTCGTAATTCATACCTGATCCTTTACCTTTGTTGCTATCCCAACCTTCAATATTGTTTTGAATTGTTTCAAGCAGATCCCACTTGGTGTCAACATCCTTGCTTGTGAAAGACCCATCAAAGCATGCATCTAGATAGTCCTTGTAATTTCCTAAAAGCCTTGCATAAAAATTATTAATAACAATATTACGGGGAAGATCATGAATAGGACATTTATGCATTAGTAACTTCAATCTTCCCCACGCTTGGGCAATGCTTTCTCCCTCATGAGGCCAAAAGTTATATATCTGGTTACGATCTTTATGAATTTCACTTGGAGGATAAAACTTGGAATAAAAGAGAGGCACAATTTCCTCCCATGCAATAGATGGACCATCTTCAAGCAGCCGATACCACTCCTTAGCTCTGCCTTTCAATGATAAAGAGAATAGCTTCTTCTTAACTTGGTTCATTGAAATACCTGCACACTGGAACAACTCGCATAATTGATGTATAAAAAGCAAATGATCACCAGGATGGACAGTTCCATCTCCTAAATAGCAGTTATCCCTAATACGTTCAACAATCTTCGTAGGTATTTTAAAAGGATGAGGAGCACAAGCATCATTAGAAACATCACATATGGGAGATAAAATATCATCAGAGCAAACTTTCTCCACTAAAGCTGGGGGACTAAAAATATCATACTTAACAAAACCAGCTTCCCCGAGCTTAGACTTTTCTATAGCATTAGCATTAACAGTATTCAAAGCATTCGTACTAATAACATTGCTATGCAAAATAAGCTCCAAAGGATTTTCAATTTTCTCTTCAAATCTAAAATCAGGAAAAAGACTAAAGAACTCTTTGTTTTCCATTAAGCCTAACTAGTGAAAATAAAAACAAGAAACAAAAAGATGTAATTGCAGAATCTAAAGGAAATAACTCCGAGCAGTCACACAGGAGGATGCGAGTACCTTTTACCTTACCTCCCCGGCAACGGCGCCAGAAAAGAGCTTGATGTCTACGCACTTCTATTCTTGTAGACACTTGTTGGGCCTCCAAGTGCAGAGGTTTGTAGAATAGCAGCAAGTTTCCCTTAAGTGGATCACCCAAGGTTTATCGAACTCAGGGAGGAAGAGGTCAAAGCTATCCCTCTCAAGCAACCCTGCAATTACGATACAGAAAGTCTCTTGTGTCCCCAACACACCCAATACACTTGTCAGATGTATAGGTGCACTAGTTCGGCGAAGAGATAGTGAAATACAAGTAATAGTAATGATTATAAGTAGCAAACGTGATGTGAAATAAATATCGCTGCGAGCAAACAAGTAACAAAACAGGAAGTAAACGGTATGCAATGCTTGGAAACAAGGCCTAGGGATCATACTTTCACTAGTGGACACACTCCCAACAATATAACATGATTGAACAAATAAACAACTTCTCTCCACTATGGTACTCTGAATTACTCTCCTATTGAATAACACTAATCATTGTGTAGTGGCTACAGAAGCACCCCTTAAAGTTCATCAAGTACTTGACAAACACCACTCATAGAGACATCCAAATCGGATCACAATTCAAGATAGAAATCATTGCGACTTAGACCAAGTACTAACACGGTGCACACACTGTCAACTTTACACCATGAAAGGAGAAATAGATCACTCAATACTATCATAGTAATAATTACTCTCATAATCAACAAGAGATCACGATCATAGCCTAAACCAAGTACCACCATGATGCACGCACTGTCACCGTTACACCATGGTAGGAGGAATAGATTACTTTAATAACACCACTAGAGTACACTATAACAATTAAGCATAGGAGTAGCATAATATCTGAATAATAACATCTACTTGTTCAACATGATACAAAGCTCACGATCACATAAAGATCACATCATGGGAGAGAGAGGTGAACCACATAGCTACCGGTAGAGCCCTCAGCCCCGGGGATGAACTACTCCCTCCTCATCATAGGAGACAGCAAGGTTGATGGAGATGGCGGTGAGGTCGATGGAGACGGCGAAGACGGCGATGGAGATCGATGGAGATGGCTCCGGGGGCACTTCCCCGTCCCGGCAGGGTGCCGGAACAGAGACTTCTGTCCCCCGAAATTCATCGACGGTGGCGGCGGAGCTGCGGAACTGCTTCTGGAAAATTGCCGATTCTTTTAGGGTTTTCCGTCCCGAGGCTTCTTATAGGCGAAGGGGCGATGTCAGAGGCGGCCCCAGGCCTCCTCACACAGGGGTGGCGCGGCCAGGGCCTGGGCCGCGCCAGCCCTATGTGAGGGTGGCCTGTGGCCCCTCTTCTTCCTCTCTTCGGATGTCTGGATGCTCCCGGAAAAAATAAGACTTCAGGATATGGTTTCGTCCAATTCCGAGAATATTTCCTGTGTATCACTTCTGAAACACAAAAACAGCAGAAAACAGGGAACTGGCACTGTGGCACTTGTTAATAGGTTAGTTCCGGAAAATGCATAAAAGTGCCACGAAGTGTAACGAAACAATAGGCAAATGGTGTAAAAACAAGCATGGAGCATCAAAAATTGTAGATACGTTGGAGACGTATCAACCCCCTTCTTGGGGCTGCCACCTCCTCTCCTATAAAAGGAGCCCCTCTTCTCCCTCTTCACACACTTCTTGATCCTCCCCTTTCCGCATAGTTGCTGCCCAATTTCCGTCTGAGCTTAGCGAAGCTCTGCTGGAATTGTAGTTCGTAGTTCATACACTTGGAGAAGTGTGTGGTGGAGTATCCGGTGGATCCCTTCTTCCGCTACCCTGCTGGACCGAGGGCGTGGAGGAGTCGACGACGAGCTGTACGTGTGACCGAGCACGTGGGCGCTGCCACTTGTGGCGCCGTGTACACGATCTTGTGATTGTCAAGTGAACCACTACGTCGACTACGTCAAGTGAACAACTACGTCGACTACGTGCGTCTACATCGACTCTCCATCGTCAATGTTTGTGCGGGAACGTAATCCCCGCTTACGGTCGTCGAGGGTTAGTCTCTGTTGCTACCACCTCGTAGAGTATCTTGGCTAGTTTATGTGTTCTTGCGTAGGAATTTTTTTGTTTTCTATGCTACGAACCCATCAGTGGTATCAGAGCCATCTCTATGCGTAGTTGGTATGCACGGTTAGAACACATGTGGATGTGGGCATTGATGATCATGTTATTGCAATTTTTTGTATTTTTGATCATAATGGCATAATGGGATTGAAGCTGCCCGAGACTAACCTTACGTGACCGCGTTCACGAGACTTGTCCCACACTTGACATGCTTCGGCATATGTGGCTTTGCGGGTGCACGTTTCTCCCACTATAGTTATGATCTATTTTACAAATAGTTGTTAATAATATTTTGTGGTTACATGTTCGTAGGTAAGAACGGTTCTTCCTAGAAAGCCCCAAACCACGTAAAATATGCAAGACAAATTAGAAACGTCTAACTTGTTTTTGCAGGGCATGTGATGTGATATGGTTAAATTGTTTATGTTACAAATTGTATGCAATGATCCTTTTTGTAAGTTATAAACAACCGGCAGGAGCCATATGGTTGTCTTTATATTTAAATGGCCTGCGTGCCGAATATATATATCCAAGTGATATATTGTAATGGAGGAAGACAACCAAGGTGGCGCGCCATGGACCTTGGTGCTACGCCGGTGGAATAATGGAGATCATGCCATGACGCACAAGATGGAGATCAAATGCGTGAAGGACCATATCATATCACATTATATATGCATGTGATGTTTATCCTTTTATGCATCTTATTCTGCTTAGATTTGATCACGCGGTAGCATTATAAGATGATCCCTCTCACATAAATATCAAGATAAAAATGTGTTCTTCCATAGCATGCACCGTCAAGAAAGTTTGTCGTTTCGAGACACCACGTGATGATCGGGTGTGACAGACTCTACGTTCACATACGACGGGTGTAAGACAGTTTTACACACGCAAGTGCTATGGTTCTACTTGGCGAGCCTAGCATGTACAGACATGGCCTCGGAACACGAACCGAAAGGTTAAGCATGAGTCATATGGTTGATATGATGAACATGGTGATGTTCGCCTTTGAAACTATGCCGTTGCACATGATGATCAATTGCGGTATAGTGAATTTGGTTCGTGTAATCACTTAAGAAAACTAAGAGGGATGTTGTTTTTAAGTGGGAGTTCACTTAGTAATTTTGAATTATAGAACTCAATTTATCATGAACTAAATCAAAGTGAATTTGCATAGTTTGTTATAGGCATTGGCATCCGTTTACTACCTTGCGATTAGCTATAATTGAGATAATAGAACTATAGAATTCTGGATGTTAACTTTACGAACTGGTATCTTATTGTTTAAATGTCAATCTAAAGTTTGAAGTCATATTGCAAACTTTTAGCAAACCTTGTTTACTCGATGAAATTTAATAAGTAGTATTAAATCAAGAGTAAGAATTCCAGTGTTAGTATCTAAGTATCACATTTGCCTCCATAATCCTTGATATTCAAAAGTTGTTTTTAGTATCAAGGTTATCTAGGAGTTGAAAGAATTGTTTCATAAACTATCATGTGTGGAAGATATTGTGATCTCTGAAACAATGTTTGGTTGCAAAGTGATAGAGTATAATTTAGTAAGACACATGTTCTCATATTGTATGAGAATTTGTAAAGATTGGAGACGCTAGGCGTCTAGATCTCCTAAAAAGGTTTTGGGAACTAACATTATACTCACAATTCGTCCTCATGAGCTATAGTAGCTTGATCATGAAAGTTGTCATGATAGGATGAATAGAACTTGTAGGTAAAATGTTTACTACACTAAAAGATTACTAAAGAATGGAATTTGGAAGAACGCCAAATATTTGATAATGGTGATCTACTTCAAAGTGCGAGTCCAAGGGTATTAGTGTTTGACTAATCACGTCTTGAACTATGTGCCATGTGTATGGCGCCACTATTGATGTTGATAGATTCTTCTAGAAGAAAAAGAATTGCCAAAAGAGAATCCAAAATTTGTTCTGGCGGAAAAAAAAGACTGGAAATGTCTAGCTCAGGTATATAGAAGATATACATGTTATGGGTGTATTCATTGCTTGTTAAAACAATGTGGTTCTTGGGTATTTGATACTAAATTGGTTGGTATAAACTGTCATACAGAACAACGCAATACAAGAACTACAATGGCCTAATTAACTAGCAAATGAATATGGGATGATTCTCATCGAAAACAAATAAAGTGTTATTGTGTTTCGTTGGAATTAAACCTAGCCTTCAAGATTTGTTTGAATAATTGTTATTTTGTTCTGGTATTATAAGAACAATGGTTGTTCAAATTATTACCGCATTCATAAAAGATGGATGAACGCTTATCTTGTTGGAGAAATCACATCCATAACACTGATGCTAAAAATGTTTCAAGACAAATGATTAGAAGATCACTTATGAGTGACACCACCGTTTAAATCATATTGGAAAGTAAACATGAAGAAACTCCATGTTGATGGAATTTTGGAGTCCTTTTGATTTTGAATCAATTGACGCTTGTGAAAATTTCCTAGAGATGATTAAAACTCCGTTTGTAGGCCAAAGAAGAATGGACGACTAACTTATTGGATATTGTACATGTTGATGTATATAGTCCATTATGTGTAGCCGTGTGTGGTGAATTCTTGAACTTCATTTACTTTAACCAATGATTTGAGTAGATATATGTGTATATTTACTTGATAAGGAAGAAGCATGAAATATTTGAAATTTGTTCAAAGTATTTCTGGATGAAGTTGAAAATCATTGTAACAAGAGAATAAAGAATTTATGATTTGATCATAAAGGAAGATATTTGAGTTACAAGTTTAGCAAACACCTAAAAGTGTAGGAATCGTTCCATAGACTTATATTTCCCGAAACACCATAGGAGTATGGAGTGTTCGGGAGATGAAATCAAACTTTGTTTGACATTGTTGGATCAAAGGTGTCGTCTATAAAACTGCCATTATATTTTAAGGATAAAGCTTTAGAGACTACCGCTTTTTACACTGAAAAGAGCGCCGTCATGATCCATTGAAATGACACCATATAAGATATGGCATGGGATAAAACCCAAGTTGTCTTTTCTAAAATTTTGTTATGCTATGCATATGTAACATTGTTTACAACCAAAGTCGGATAAATACGTTTTTGTAGGTTATCCCAAAGTAAATGTTGGGTATTCCTCCAGAACACCTAAGACAAAAGTGTTTGTCGCTGGAAACGTCAAGTTTCTTAAGAAGGATTTTTTCGCAAAAAGTCAAGTGGGAGGACAATAGAACTTTGATTAGGTTGTTGAACCTAAGCTATATGTGCTGAGTAGCGCAGCGCCGAGAAGTGTCCCGGAGGCGGCCACAATGCGCATGGATACAGTACCTCAAAAGTTCTGGTCACAGATATCTAAGTTCCTATTGAACCGCGTGAGTCGGGTAACAATTAAATAGTTAGATTTAAGAACAGATCATTATTGTTTGACAATGATGAACCGACTACATGCAAAGAAGCGATGATGGGCCCTAACTCCGTCAAATGGCTAGAAGCCATAAACTTCCGTGATAGTTTCATACACGACAAACCAAGTTTCTGAACTTGGAAGGCCCTCAAAAGGTGTAACGCCCCAAAACCGGCACCTTGCAGATGATAGCGAACACGCCACAATCTACATGATGTCGCTTTGGAAACGCACCACCAAGCGCCTCGTGCACGTTGCAGCGTGCACGTGATGCGGTGGAATCGAGTAGCAACAGTTACACAAGTCCACGATGGAACCCACAAAACAATATAATATAACCACGAAGACTCCAACGAGTCAAAATATCCAAATATACATACAAAGATCCAAATCATACATAAAGCAAAATAGTATCCGAGTACGGACAAGAATACAAATGGGCCTAAGAGGCCTGAAGATAACGATGGCGTCCAAACCCTGCCCAGGCCAAGCCGGAAGGGTAACCTTGCTAACGTCGTCGCTCCCATACCTGTGAACATCGTCGGGCCAATGGTTGCCGAACAAGGAGGGAGAAAGAGGAAAAGGAAAAAAATGAGGGTGAGTACCGAGGCACGTACTCGCGAGACTGGAATTCAGCTGTGCTCGCCTACGGGCTATATGGTGGACTTAGCGGCAACAAAAGAATCATACTACAGAGACACACTACAATATCCGTCTAAATAGATAAGATAAGAGAGCGCATAAAGTAACCAACTAGAAACTAACACCAAACATAACCCAGCCGATGAATCACCTCCTCGTGACCAAACGAAGAAGCAAGTATCAAAGGCACTCACACGGTTACCAAGTTTTATTGCAGTTGTGCTAGCTTACTACACAAGTTTATTAGTATTTAAATAGCAGGTGCAAGTTGTTCTATGATCGAGTAGTGCAGCTCCAAGTCGTCCATAACAGCGGACACGGCTTTTCGAAAAGATTTAACCCTGCAGGGGTGCCCAAATGTACCCACACGTTCGATCAATCCTTTCGGCAAATCTCGCACCCTTAATAAAAAACGGGTGCGCCATTAGGATAGTCATAACTCGCACTCTCCTTCACTATAAACAAGTCCAGGAAGCCACCTAACTAAGTTTAACCCGAATCGAGAGTCCGGCCGAATCTCCGAGACAGGCCTAGCTGTTGCGGAGACGGCTTCCAAGGCCCGACTCCACCCACGGGAGACGACCCTCTTTGGCATGCGATAAACGCTCGTGCCGCATAACCTATGCGTGCATGCAGAAAAACAAACAAGGGGTTACAAGGCACCCACGGCTTCCCCCAAAGTAAATCGAACCATAAGATACAAGAGCTGCATGCACGCAGAACCAAATGGAAAACCTCAAACTAGTTGTGGCCACTGGACAAGTGTGTAGATTCCGGCAGTGACCGAGGGGAGGCCCGTAAACATACCCACGTTTGGTTAGAGCGCTCATTCTCAGAACAGTTCATGCGATCTCGGGGTCCTAGGGGACACAAGTGAGCCGTCGGAAAACTGGCAAAATGACTCACCGATGCCTCTGCTTAATTCAATTTTAATCATTAACATTAAAGTAAGCCATGAGTATCTCCAACAACATATATCCATAAAGTAGAGCATGTGATAAATTTCCCAACCCGATAAGATAAAACAACGCGGACAACCTGAAGATGCCTACGACTCGCAAGGCCAACTCAAACAACAAGCAAAGGGTTAATAGGAGGTATGAAAGGTTCTATGGCTTTACTTTGGATAAACAGGTGGATAGGACACGTGACTCGAACAAAGCATCGCGACACAAGGCTAGAATATAGAGCTAGCGAGAGCAAAAGTATTAAATGGGTAGAGAGAAAAGGGCTCGCCTGAAAAGAAGATCGAAGAACACCCGAAGAACTTGTCGTTGCTCACATCACCATGAATCGGCCTATCCGAGAAGAAGCAAATTACTACAACAAACAATGGATGCAACACTTACTACTACGGAAAAAGAATCGGCATGATCATGTGAATATGTATGCATGACATGGCAAATATGATGCAATGCAACTTATCCAAATTAAGCGGAATTCGGAATTCCGACACACACATATGGTTCAAGTTGTTTTACTACGCGACAATTTAAATGTTGATTAACATGGCAAAACAAGGCATAAGGTGATCTACACAAAATTAAATGAAGTGGGAAAACCATATTTGGTAATACCCAAATACTCCATATGATATGTATTAGGTGATATGCAAGCTATCATGGCACGTCATGATGCAGGATGCAAACATTAGCATGGATGGCATATTCAGATTCTTTATATTTTTCTGATAAAAATTCATATAAAATACTTTTTATTTCGAGTTACAGATAAAAAGATAAGAATTTAGCAAGATATACACATTTGCAGCAATTTTCGGAAAACTGAAACGGGATCTGAGATTTTTCTCACCGACAGGTTCGCTGACGGACGGGGCCAGACTGTCAGATTGGATATGCAAAAATATTAGGGATTTTACCCCACAGACCAATGACTCGAACTTAGGATCTGTAGAACAAAAACAGGCAACAGACCAACTAGGCTGGGCTTCGGTTTCTGCAAAGAATGGAAAGCTACGCATTAAGATATAGCCAACGTCAAGGTTAGCCTGAAGAAACTGAACTGAAACTGAAAGTTTCCTGATGCTCGCTGAAGATAAACACCACATAACGATGGGCGTCGGGAAGAAACGCAGCTGCGCGCATGGCGTGGCAGGAACACGAGTCGAGGAAGCACGCGGCTGCGGTCAGGGAAGCGGACTCCGGTCTTTGCATAGAGGACAAGGAGGACAGCGGCTAGAGCTCCACAAGCTCGTCGTCCATGGCAGCGCACATACGTACATACAGGGAAAACGGATGTCAGCAACGACAATTCACAACGAGCGATAGAAACGGCCGGGGAAATAGCGGAAACGGAAAACAAGCTCACCGCAAGGATGCGGACGTGCTCGGGGAAGCCGGAGGAGAACCGGAGTGGCCGGATTTCGCCGGAAAACTTTCAGATGTCGAGGACGAATTCATCGCAAGCGTAGCCTCCCGACTCGATTCCATGAATGGAGACGATGCAGATGACGACGCGGGGCTCCAGGATGCTTCGGCTTAGCGCGGGGTGTACTGGAATGGCAGGGCCACGTCGGTCATGGCGGCTGTGGTCTCGGTTGCTCGGTCGACGCCGGGGCTGCACGCGAGGAAGACAGGGGAAACGGGAGGAAGAGGGGCAGAGGGCGGCGGCGGCAGGAGGAGGGAGAGGCTAGGGTTTGGAGGGGATCCGAGGTGGGGATTAAGAGCATCTCCACTCATGAGCCCGATGAGCCCGACGAGGCCCCCGGCGCCCTTATTTTTCATCCGGACGGCGAAAAAACGGCCCACTCGCGCCCCCGGATCCTCGATTTCGCCCGGATCTGGGCCTTCATCCATCCGGCGAGCCCAGGCCATCCCCGGCCTTCCGGGGCGCGCTCGGGGACTCCGGACGAAACAAACTGGCGCGAAACCGCCGAGAATATTTGCGCGCATTCCCGCGGGTCGTGTGGCCCCGACCTGTCGGCGAGAGTGGGCGGTCGTCGTCGTCATCGTCTCATCTTCCGCGCATCGTCTTCCCCGCACGCATCGTCTTCCGCGCGCTGTAAAGGCTGCCGCCGCTGGCCGGCCAGCCACGCGGCGAGGCGAGTTAATGCCAGCGCGGCCATATAAACGCGGCCTACCGCGTCTGGCTGGCCACATTCGCCACCATTCGACCAGAGCACACCTCGCCCACTCGCCCACGCCGACGATCCCCGAGACCATGGCGAACAACTCCGGCGACGACGGGGCGGCGAACAACGGCTTCGGCCGCCGCTCCCTCCACCAATGGGAGGGCCGCCTCCTCCATGCCGCCGGCTACATGGCGCGCCCGACTTCCGGGCGCCCGGGGATCTTAATAATCTGGTTTGCTGACAGGAACAACAGAAGAAACTTGGAGGATTCCTCCTCTCTATTAATAAGATCGAAACATCTATTAGTCCTATCATAGCTTGGCAAAACATCATGTTTAATAAGATCTTGTAAGTAAGTATTTGCGAGGCAATCATTAGCACAATAGAGATGACAACCACGAAGGGTGCTATTAAGATCAACATCATTCATGTCTACCAAAGCAATCTTTCTAGATATCTCTTCACAATTCAAAAATAAAGTAAGCTCATCATACTGATTGAAAGTAATCTTATCATCACAATACAAATCTGCGGTACTCGTTCGATTAATTGGGCATTGAAAATTAAAGTGCCCCTTTTCACCACAAATTTCACAAAGAAAAGGATAAAGCTCACAAACCCATTCACCAAGCACATCTAGATCCTTGAGCCACATGCTGGTTTCTTCATTTGCGTGGGTGATGCAATAATCTTCCTTGTTGTAACTCTGTTCACAAGGTCTATGTATTCCACAAAAATTAACATGCTTATAAGAAATAGTACTTTAGAAGTTTGAGCATGTTTATTGCAATCATGAATAACAATATCACTTTCTATGCAAGTATCCTTAAAAGGTTCATGATACACGTCCCCATTTCCTTTAGGAACATTTATATGGGAAGCAAAGGCTTTAAAGCAATCAACCATAATTTGAGGATCAAGACCATACTTAGCACTAAGCTCTTGAAAATTAGCAGTTTCAGCGAAAGACTTAATGCAATCAAACTCGTAATTCATACCTGATCCTTTACCTTTGTTGCTATCCCAACCTTCAATATTGTTTTGAATTGTTTCAAGCAGATCCCACTTGGTGTCAACATCCTTGCTTGTGAAAGACCCATCAAAGCATGCATCTAGATAGTCCTTGTAATTTCCTAAAAGCCTTGCATAAAAATTATTAATAACAATATTACGGGGAAGATCATGAATAGGACATTTATGCATTAGTAACTTCAATCTTCCCCACGCTTGGGCAATGCTTTCTCCCTCATGAGGCCAAAAGTTATATATCTGGTTACGATCTTTATGAATTTCACTTGGAGGATAAAACTTGGAATAAAAGAGAGGCACAATTTCCTCCCATGCAATAGATGGACCATCTTCAAGCAGCCGATACCACTCCTTAGCTCTGCCTTTCAATGATAAAGAGAATAGCTTCTTCTTAACTTGGTTCATTGAAATACCTGCACACTGGAACAACTCGCATAATTGATGTATAAAAAGCAAATGATCACCAGGATGGACAGTTCCATCTCCTAAATAGCAGTTATCCCTAATACGTTCAACAATCTTCGTAGGTATTTTAAAAGGATGAGGAGCACAAGCATCATTAGAAACATCACATATGGGAGATAAAATATCATCAGAGCAAACTTTCTCCACTAAAGCTGGGGGACTAAAAATATCATACTTAACAAAACCAGCTTCCCCGAGCTTAGACTTTTCTATAGCATTAGCATTAACAGTATTCAAAGCATTCGTACTAATAACATTGCTATGCAAAATAAGCTCCAAAGGATTTTCAATTTTCTCTTCAAATCTAAAATCAGGAAAAAGACTAAAGAACTCTTTGTTTTCCATTAAGCCTAACTAGTGAAAATAAAAACAAGAAACAAAAAGATGTAATTGCAGAATCTAAAGGAAATAACTCCGAGCAGTCACACAGGAGGATGCGAGTACCTTTTACCTTACCTCCCCGGCAACGGCGCCAGAAAAGAGCTTGATGTCTACGCACTTCTATTCTTGTAGACACTTGTTGGGCCTCCAAGTGCAGAGGTTTGTAGAATAGCAGCAAGTTTCCCTTAAGTGGATCACCCAAGGTTTATCGAACTCAGGGAGGAAGAGGTCAAAGCTATCCCTCTCAAGCAACCCTGCAATTACGATACAGAAAGTCTCTTGTGTCCCCAACACACCCAATACACTTGTCAGATGTATAGGTGCACTAGTTCGGCGAAGAGATAGTGAAATACAAGTAATAGTAATGATTATAAGTAGCAAACGTGATGTGAAATAAATATCGCTGCGAGCAAACAAGTAACAAAACAGGAAGTAAACGGTATGCAATGCTTGGAAACAAGGCCTAGGGATCATACTTTCACTAGTGGACACACTCCCAACAATATAACATGATTGAACAAATAAACAACTTCTCTCCACTATGGTACTCTGAATTACTCTCCTATTGAATAACACTAATCATTGTGTAGTGGCTACAGAAGCACCCCTTAAAGTTCATCAAGTACTTGACAAACACCACTCATAGAGACATCCAAATCGGATCACAATTCAAGATAGAAATCATTGCGACTTAGACCAAGTACTAACACGGTGCACACACTGTCAACTTTACACCATGAAAGGAGAAATAGATCACTCAATACTATCATAGTAATAATTACTCTCATAATCAACAAGAGATCACGATCATAGCCTAAACCAAGTACCACCATGATGCACGCACTGTCACCGTTACACCATGGTAGGAGGAATAGATTACTTTAATAACACCACTAGAGTACACTATAACAATTAAGCATAGGAGTAGCATAATATCTGAATAATAACATCTACTTGTTCAACATGATACAAAGCTCACGATCACATAAAGATCACATCATGGGAGAGAGAGGTGAACCACATAGCTACCGGTAGAGCCCTCAGCCCCGGGGATGAACTACTCCCTCCTCATCATAGGAGACAGCAAGGTTGATGGAGATGGCGGTGAGGTCGATGGAGACGGCGAAGACGGCGATGGAGATCGATGGAGATGGCTCCGGGGGCACTTCCCCGTCCCGGCAGGGTGCCGGAACAGAGACTTCTGTCCCCCGAAATTCATCGACGGTGGCGGCGGAGCTGCGGAACTGCTTCTGGAAAATTGCCGATTCTTTTAGGGTTTTCCGTCCCGAGGCTTCTTATAGGCGAAGGGGCGATGTCAGAGGCGGCCCCAGGCCTCCTCACACAGGGGTGGCGCGGCCAGGGCCTGGGCCGCGCCAGCCCTATGTGAGGGTGGCCTGTGGCCCCTCTTCTTCCTCTCTTCGGATGTCTGGATGCTCCCGGAAAAAATAAGACTTCAGGATATGGTTTCGTCCAATTCCGAGAATATTTCCTGTGTATCACTTCTGAAACACAAAAACAGCAGAAAACAGGGAACTGGCACTGTGGCACTTGTTAATAGGTTAGTTCCGGAAAATGCATAAAAGTGCCACGAAGTGTAACGAAACAATAGGCAAATGGTGTAAAAACAAGCATGGAGCATCAAAAATTGTAGATACGTTGGAGACGTATCAACCCCCTTCTTGGGGCTGCCACCTCCTCTCCTATAAAAGGAGCCCCTCTTCTCCCTCTTCACACACTTCTTGATCCTCCCCTTTCCGCATAGTTGCTGCCCAATTTCCGTCTGAGCTTAGCGAAGCTCTGCTGGAATTGTAGTTCGTAGTTCATACACTTGGAGAAGTGTGTGGTGGAGTATCCGGTGGATCCCTTCTTCCGCTACCCTGCTGGACCGAGGGCGTGGAGGAGTCGACGACGAGCTGTACGTGTGACCGAGCACGTGGGCGCTGCCACTTGTGGCGCCGTGTACACGATCTTGTGATTGTCAAGTGAACCACTACGTCGACTACGTCAAGTGAACAACTACGTCGACTACGTGCGTCTACATCGACTCTCCATCGTCAATGTTTGTGCGGGAACGTAATCCCCGCTTACGGTCGTCGAGGGTTAGTCTCTGTTGCTACCACCTCGTAGAGTATCTTGGCTAGTTTATGTGTTCTTGCGTAGGAATTTTTTTGTTTTCTATGCTACGAACCCATCAGTGGTATCAGAGCCATCTCTATGCGTAGTTGGTATGCACGGTTAGAACACATGTGGATGTGGGCATTGATGATCATGTTATTGCAATTTTTTGTATTTTTGATCATAATGGCATAATGGGATTGAAGCTGCCCGAGACTAACCTTACGTGACCGCGTTCACGAGACTTGTCCCACACTTGACATGCTTCGGCATATGTGGCTTTGCGGGTGCACGTTTCTCCCACTATAGTTATGATCTATTTTACAAATAGTTGTTAATAATATTTTGTGGTTACATGTTCGTAGGTAAGAACGGTTCTTCCTAGAAAGCCCCAAACCACGTAAAATATGCAAGACAAATTAGAAACGTCTAACTTGTTTTTGCAGGGCATGTGATGTGATATGGTTAAATTGTTTATGTTACAAATTGTATGCAATGATCCTTTTTGTAAGTTATAAACAACCGGCAGGAGCCATATGGTTGTCTTTATATTTAAATGGCCTGCGTGCCGAATATATATATCCAAGTGATATATTGTAATGGAGGAAGACAACCAAGGTGGCGCGCCATGGACCTTGGTGCTACGCCGGTGGAATAATGGAGATCATGCCATGACGCACAAGATGGAGATCAAATGCGTGAAGGACCATATCATATCACATTATATATGCATGTGATGTTTATCCTTTTATGCATCTTATTCTGCTTAGATTTGATCACGCGGTAGCATTATAAGATGATCCCTCTCACATAAATATCAAGATAAAATGTGTTCTTCCATAGCATGCACCGTCAAGAAAGTTGTCGTTTCGAGACACCACGTGATGATCGGGTGTGACAGACTCTACGTTCACATACGACGGGTGTAAGACAGTTTTACACACGCAAGTGCTATGGTTCTACTTGGCGAGCCTAGCATGTACAGACATGGCCTCGGAACACGAACCGAAAGGTTAAGCATGAGTCATATGGTTGATATGATGAACATGGTGATGTTCGCCTTTGAAACTATGCCGTTGCACATGATGATCAATTGCGGTATAGTGAATTTGGTTCGTGTAATCACTTAAGAAAACTAAGAGGGATGTTGTTTTTAAGTGGGAGTTCACTTAGTAATTTTGAATTATAGAACTCAATTTATCATGAACTAAATCAAAGTGAATTTGCATAGTTTGTTATAGGCATTGGCATCCGTTTACTACCTTGCGATTAGCTATAATTGAGATAATAGAACTATAGAATTCTGGATGTTAACTTTACGAACTGGTATCTTATTGTTTAAATGTCAATCTAAAGTTTGAAGTCATATTGCAAACTTTTAGCAAACCTTGTTTACTCGATGAAATTTAATAAGTAGTATTAAATCAAGAGTAAGAATTCCAGTGTTAGTATCTAAGTATCACATTTGCCTCCATAATCCTTGATATTCAAAAGTTGTTTTTAGTATCAAGGTTATCTAGGAGTTGAAAGAATTGTTTCATAAACTATCATGTGTGGAAGATATTGTGATCTCTGAAACAATGTTTGGTTGCAAAGTGATAGAGTATAATTTAGTAAGACACATGTTCTCATATTGTATGAGAATTTGTAAAGATTGGAGACGCTAGGCGTCTAGATCTCCTAAAAAGGTTTTGGGAACTAACATTATACTCACAATTCGTCCTCATGAGCTATAGTAGCTTGATCATGAAAGTTGTCATGATAGGATGAATAGAACTTGTAGGTAAAATGTTTACTACACTAAAAGATTACTAAAGAATGGAATTTGGAAGAACGCCAAATATTTGATAATGGTGATCTACTTCAAAGTGCGAGTCCAAGGGTATTAGTGTTTGACTAATCACGTCTTGAACTATGTGCCATGTGTATGGCGCCACTATTGATGTTGATAGATTCTTCTAGAAGAAAAAGAATTGCCAAAAGAGAATCCAAAATTTGTTCTGGCGGAAAAAAAAGACTGGAAATGTCTAGCTCAGGTATATAGAAGATATACATGTTATGGGTGTATTCATTGCTTGTTAAAACAATGTGGTTCTTGGGTATTTGATACTAAATTGGTTGGTATAAACTGTCATACAGAACAACGCAATACAAGAACTACAATGGCCTAATTAACTAGCAAATGAATATGGGATGATTCTCATCGAAAACAAATAAAGTGTTATTGTGTTTCGTTGGAATTAAACCTAGCCTTCAAGATTTGTTTGAATAATTGTTATTTTGTTCTGGTATTATAAGAACAATGGTTGTTCAAATTATTACCGCATTCATAAAAGATGGATGAACGCTTATCTTGTTGGAGAAATCACATCCATAACACTGATGCTAAAAATGTTTCAAGACAAATGATTAGAAGATCACTTATGAGTGACACCACCGTTTAAATCATATTGGAAAGTAAACATGAAGAAACTCCATGTTGATGGAATTTTGGAGTCCTTTTGATTTTGAATCAATTGACGCTTGTGAAAATTTCCTAGAGATGATTAAAACTCCGTTTGTAGGCCAAAGAAGAATGGACGACTAACTTATTGGATATTGTACATGTTGATGTATATAGTCCATTATGTGTAGCCGTGTGTGGTGAATTCTTGAACTTCATTTACTTTAACCAATGATTTGAGTAGATATATGTGTATATTTACTTGATAAGGAAGAAGCATGAAATATTTGAAATTTGTTCAAAGTATTTCTGGATGAAGTTGAAAATCATTGTAACAAGAGAATAAAGAATTTATGATTTGATCATAAAGGAAGATATTTGAGTTACAAGTTTAGCAAACACCTAAAAGTGTAGGAATCGTTCCATAGACTTATATTTCCCGAAACACCATAGGAGTATGGAGTGTTCGGGAGATGAAATCAAACTTTGTTTGACATTGTTGGATCAAAGGTGTCGTCTATAAAACTGCCATTATATTTTAAGGATAAAGCTTTAGAGACTACCGCTTTTTACACTGAAAAGAGCGCCGTCATGATCCATTGAAATGACACCATATAAGATATGGCATGGGATAAAACCCAAGTTGTCTTTTCTAAAATTTTGTTATGCTATGCATATGTAACATTGTTTACAACCAAAGTCGGATAAATACGTTTTTGTAGGTTATCCCAAAGTAAATGTTGGGTATTCCTCCAGAACACCTAAGACAAAAGTGTTTGTCGCTGGAAACGTCAAGTTTCTTAAGAAGGATTTTTTCGCAAAAAGTCAAGTGGGAGGACAATAGAACTTTGATTAGGTTGTTGAACCTAAGCTATATGTGCTGAGTAGCGCAGCGCCGAGAAGTGTCCCGGAGGCGGCCACAATGCGCATGGATACAGTACCTCAAAAGTTCTGGTCACAGATATCTAAGTTCCTATTGAACCGCGTGAGTCGGGTAACAATTAAATAGTTAGATTTAAGAACAGATCATTATTGTTTGACAATGATGAACCGACTACATGCAAAGAAGCGATGATGGGCCCTAACTCCGTCAAATGGCTAGAAGCCATAAACTTCCGTGATAGTTTCATACACGACAAACCAAGTTTCTGAACTTGGAAGGCCCTCAAAAGGTGTAACGCCCCAAAACCGGCACCTTGCAGATGATAGCGAACACGCCACAATCTACATGATGTCGCTTTGGAAACGCACCACCAAGCGCCTCGTGCACGTTGCAGCGTGCACGTGATGCGGGTGGAATCGAGTAGCAACAGTTACACAAGTCCACGATGGAACCCACAAAACAATATAATATAACCACGAAGACTCCAACGAGTCAAAATATCCAAATATACATACAAAGATCCAAATCATACATAAAGCAAAATAGTATCCGAGTACGGACAAGAATACAAATGGGCCTAAGAGGCCTGAAGATAACGATGGCGTCCAAACCCTGCCCAGGCCAAGCCGGAAGGGTAACCTTGCTAACGTCGTCGCTCCCATACCTGTGAACATCGTCGGGCCAATGGTTGCCGAACAAGGAGGGAGAAAGAGGAAAAGGAAAAAAATGAGGGTGAGTACCGAGGCACGTACTCGCGAGACTGGAATTCAGCTGTGCTCGCCTACGGGCTATATGGTGGACTTAGCGGCAACAAAAGAATCATACTACAGAGACACACTACAATATCCGTCTAAATAGATAAGATAAGAGAGCGCATAAAAGTAACCAACTAGAAACTAACACCAAACATAACCCAGCCGATGAATCACCTCCTCGTGACCAAACGAAGAAGCAAGTATCAAAGGCACTCACACGGTTACCAAGTTTTATTGCAGTTGTGCTAGCTTACTACACAAGTTTATTAGTATTTAAATAGCAGGTGCAAGTTGTTCTATGATCGAGTAGTGCAGCTCCAAGTCGTCCATAACAGCGGACACGGCTTTTCGAAAAGATTTAACCCTGCAGGGGTGCCCAAATGTACCCACACGTTCGATCAATCCTTTCGGCAAATCTCGCACCCTTAATAAAAACGGGTGCGCCATTAGGATAGTCATAACTCGCACTCTCCTTCACTATAAACAAGTCCAGGAAGCCACCTAACTAAGTTTAACCCGAATCGAGAGTCCGGCCGAATCTCCGAGACAGGCCTAGCTGTTGCGGAGACGGCTTCCAAGGCCCGACTCCACCCACGGGAGACGACCCTCTTTGGCATGCGATAAACGCTCGTGCCGCATAACCTATGCGTGCATGCAGAAAACAAACAAGGGGTTACAAGGCACCCACGGCTTCCCCCAAAGTAAATCGAACCATAAGATACAAGAGCTGCATGCACGCAAGAACCAAATGGAAAACCTCAAACTAGTTGTGGCCACTGGACAAGTGTGTAGATTCCGGCAGTGACCGAGGGGAGGCCCGTAAACATACCCACGTTTGGTTAGAGCGCTCATTCTCAGAACAGTTCATGCGATCTCGGGGTCCTAGGGGACACAAGTGAGCCGTCGGAAAACTGGCAAAATGACTCACCGATGCCTCTGCTTAATTCAATTTTAATCATTAACATTAAAGTAAGCCATGAGTATCTCCAACAACATATATCCATAAAGTAGAGCATGTGATAAATTTCCCAACCCGATAAGATAAAACAACGCGGACAACCTGAAGATGCCTACGACTCGCAAGGCCAACTCAAACAACAAGCAAAGGGTTAATAGGAGGTATGAAAGGTTCTATGGCTTTACTTTGGATAAACAGGTGGATAGGACACGTGACTCGAACAAAGCATCGCGACACAAGGCTAGAATATAGAGCTAGCGAGAGCAAAAGTATTAAATGGGTAGAGAGAAAAGGGCTCGCCTGAAAAGAAGATCGAAGAACACCCGAAGAACTTGTCGTTGCTCACATCACCATGAATCGGCCTATCCGAGAAGAAGCAAATTACTACAACAAACAATGGATGCAACACTTACTACTACGGAAAAAGAATCGGCATGATCATGTGAAATATGTATGCATGACATGGCAAATATGATGCAATGCAACTTATCCAAATTAAGCGGAATTCGGAATTCCGACACACACATATGGTTCAAGTTGTTTTACTACGCGACAATTTAAATGTTGATTAACATGGCAAAACAAGGCATAAGGTGATCTACACAAAATTAAATGAAGTGGGAAAACCATATTTGGTAATACCCAAATACTCCATATGATATGTATTAGGTGATATGCAAGCTATCATGGCACGTCATGATGCAGGATGCAAACATTAGCATGGATGGCATATTCAGATTCTTTATATTTTTCTGATAAAAATTCATATAAAATACTTTTTATTTCGAGTTACAGATAAAAAGATAAGAATTTAGCAAGATATACACATTTGCAGCAATTTTCGGAAAACTGAAACGGGATCTGAGATTTTTCTCACCGACAGGTTCGCTGACGGACGGGGCCAGACTGTCAGATTGGATATGCAAAAATATTAGGGATTTTACCCCACAGACCAATGACTCGAACTTAGGATCTGTAGAACAAAAACAGGCAACAGACCAACTAGGCTGGGCTTCGGTTTCTGCAAAGAATGGAAAGCTACGCATTAAGATATAGCCAACGTCAAGGTTAGCCTGAAGAAACTGAACTGAAACTGAAAGTTTCCTGATGCTCGCTGAAGATAAACACCACATAACGATGGGCGTCGGGAAGAAACGCAGCTGCGCGCATGGCGTGGCAGGAACACGAGTCGAGGAAGCACGCGGCTGCGGTCAGGGAAGCGGACTCCGGTCTTTGCATAGAGGACAAGGAGGACAGCGGCTAGAGATCCACAAGCTCGTCGTCCATGGCAGCGCACATACGTACATACAGGGAAAACGGATGTCAGCAACGACAATTCACAACGAGCGATAGAAACGGCCGGGGAAATAGCGGAAACGGAAAACAAGCTCACCGCAAGGATGCGGACGTGCTCGGGGAAGCCGGAGGAGAACCGGAGTGGCCGGATTTCGCCGGAAAACTTTCAGATGTCGAGGACGAATTCATCGCAAGCGTAGCCTCCCGACTCGATTCCATGAATGGAGACGATGCAGATGACGACGCGGGGCTCCAGGATGCTTCGGCTTAGCGCGGGGTGTACTGGAATGGCAGGGCCACGTCGGTCATGGCGGCTGTGGTCTCGGTTGCTCGGTCGACGCCGGGGCTGCACGCGAGGAAGACAGGGGAAACGGGAGGAAGAGGGGCAGAGGGCGGCGGCGGCAGGAGGAGGGAGAGGCTAGGGTTTGGAGGGGATCCGAGGTGGGGATTAAGAGCATCTCCACTCATGAGCCCGATGAGCCCGACGAGGCCCCCGGCGCCCTTATTTTTCATCCGGACGGCGAAAAACGGCCCACTCGCGCCCCCGGATCCTCGATTTCGCCCGGATCTGGGCCTTCATCCATCCGGCGAGCCCAGGCCATCCCCGGCCTTCCGGGGCGCGCTCGGGGACTCCGGACGAAACAAACTGGCGCGAAACCGCCGAGAATATTTGCGCGCATTCCCGCGGGTCGTGTGGCCCCGACCTGTCGGCGAGAGTGGGCGGTCGTCGTCGTCATCGTCTCATCTTCCGCGCATCGTCTTCCCCGCACGCATCGTCTTCCGCGCGCTGTAAAGGCTGCCGCCGCTGGCCGGCCAGCCACGCGGCGAGGCGAGTTAATGCCAGCGCGGCCATATAAACGCGGCCTACCGCGTCTGGCTGGCCACATTCGCCACCATTCGACCAGAGCACACCTCGCCCACTCGCCCACGCCGACGATCCCCGAGACCATGGCGAACAACTCCGGCGACGACGGGGCGGCGAACAACGGCTTCGGCCGCCGCTCCCTCCACCAATGGGAGGGCCGCCTCCTCCATGCCGCCGGCTACATGGCGCCGCCCGACTTCCGGGCGCCCGGAGGTTGGCTCCTAAGAGCCGGCGGTATCCCCATCCCGCCGCCGCCGACCGGCGCGGCTCTCGACGCCGCCATCGACGAGGTGCTCGAGACGATGTCTGACGAGCAGCGCGCCGAGCCGCGCTTCTTCCCGGACAACCGGGAGGCGTGGACGGCGTTCTTCCGCCGCCGATACGAGCGGGAGCTGGCGGCCTACGACGGGCCGCCCCCTCCTCCGGCGCGGAACAACGCCACCGGACGCCGCCGCTGGTGGAGCGCGCCCGCAGGACGCTCGAGTTCGTCCTCGAGCACATCGAGAACGGGAACGACCCCGTTCTCGAGATGCCGCCGGCGCCGCGGCCGATGATCTCCTGCCGCCGCGGGAGCAGCTGGATGCCGCGCCGGATGGCGACGTCCGGCTCGTCCGGGACGGCGTCGTCCGGGTCGGCGACGAGATCCGGCTCGCTGTCCTCGGCATCGACGCCGAGGACAGTGAAGAGGGAGCCGGCGAGCGCGCCGAGGCGGAACAGCGGCGCCCTCATCATACGCGACGGAGGGGCGCGCGCGTCGCCGCCGCGCCGTCGCAGAAGGCCGTCGCAGATGGACGCCGCTCAGAGGGCCGCCGAGCTCGCCGAGGTGGAGGCGAGGCGCGCCGAGGAGGCGGCGACGGAGGAGGCGATCCAGCGCTCCCTCCGCGATGTCGTCCCCGCCGAGAACACCATGCCGCTGGACGCGGCATTGGAGTGGTCTCGGCGGGAGTGGGAGCGGGAGGAGCACGAGCAGCAGCGGCGGCTGCTGGACCTTGCCGCCGCCCAGCGTCGCGCCGAAGCCGCGACCCTTCCTCGTCGCGGCGCGCCGCCCGTCGTCAAGCTGGAGGAGTCCAGCGACGACGAGCTGTACCGCCCAACGCCGCCTCGTTTCGGTGACGCTGGGCAGGGCTCCAGCCGCCAGGCGGCGCCGCCGCAGGATGACGACTCATCCGACGACGATGGCGGCGACTACACCCGTTTGTACCGCCATTTCGGCATGTAGAACGGGTGTTCTAGTTTAGGTTTCGGCCGAATTCGAATATATTACGAATTCGGCCTATATATGTAAAATTCCTATATATTTCGCCTTATTAATATAAATATCTATCAATTTCGTCAAATTTCACCGAACTTGATCGTTTTTTGTCGTACTGCGTTTGAATTCAAAAAAATCCCCTGGGCTCGTGGCTGGAAAGATGGGCCTCCCCAGGCCGAAAGTTACATCCATCCGGCGCTAAATAGCGCCGGATTTTGGCCTGGGGGCCTCAAACGGCTGGGGATGCTCTAAGAAGGGGAAGCAGGAGGCGTGGTTGCTGTGACGTGAGCCATGGGGAAAAGTGGAGCACGCACAAAGCGTGAGTGGGGAAGACCACAGGAGAGAAAAGGTGGGTTGGAGATGGGCTTCGGTTGGAGGAAGAAGTAGATGGGCTGAGCTAGGTGGCCAAAAGAAGAGGAGCGGAAATTGCCTCCATGGCCAAGTTCTGGAAAATACAAAGATAAAAGGTATAGGAGGAAAAGAGAGATAGGAAGAAAAGATTATAAGAGACAGAGGGAAAGATCTGCAAACAATTTGCAAAAACTTAATTTTGATTTAAAACAATTTTAGAACTTTGCAAATATTATAATTTTAGTTTAAATTCAAAATAAGAAGAAAATAGGAGGGTATTTATAAAACCATAAGAGCCAAATAAAAATAGTTTTGTACCTCAAAATAAGTTAGGGTTTTAGAAAAAATGCAAGGTGATAAGATGCATGATGATGCACACGTCACGATGACGCGAAAAAGAAAAGAACAAACAATTATCTAGTTAGGGAATTTTCTTGGTCGTTACAAAAGGCATCAAGCCTAATGAATATATTTGGATCTATAAACAGACATGGATGTTTTACATCTGCGAAATAGTCGACATATCGTCAAAAGAGTTTACGATTATGTTCAATGAGTTGACTATGACAAGATTTGATCTTTCATAGCGATATTTTGTCTGGACGGATTACTGTAGCAACCACTACATATGCCAAGTTTGGTATATGTTAGTTGAACAAACAAGACAACATTCTTCTAATAGAATGGTTACCTAGGACATGTACATGACATGGTCCAATGGGTTTTGTAAATTCAAATGATGCTAAAAGGCATGCAAACTTCAATGGTTGAAGTAAGCATCGCGGAGTTGGAATATTCACCGTGATGAAATAATTAAAAGGTTTAGTTTCATCAGATACGATGAATATGCTTGTATTTGCAAGAAATTAAGTGGGAGCGCTGAGACATATTTTCAGTACATTATGTAGAAGACATATTGTTAATTGGAAATAATGTATCTTTTATTGACACTGGTTAAGAATTTCATTAAAATTAGATTTCAATGAAAGACTTAGGCAAAACCAAAATATTGGGTCTCGATGTCTATGTAGATAGATTGAGGTACCAATATGGTTGTGCCAAAGTACATAGATGAAATATTGAATGAAGTTCAATATGTAAACGACAAGAAAAGTTCTTGCCGCATGGAAGAGGTTGAAACAAGATTCAGGTGTTTTTGACACTTGATGAGTGAAGCCACATGAATGATTTGATCGATCATGTATACCGTGATATGTACATATCCAGATATGTCCTATGCTCTAAATGTTATGAGCATATACCAGAGTGATAAAAGTCATAAGATGATCACTGGACAATAGTAGAGATATCCTTATGTGCTTTGGAAGGACTAAGGATATATATTATGTATGACGAAGTGACACATAGTTTATTGTAAAGTGTTACATTGATAGTAAGTTTGTCACAAGATACAAATTAAGTTTATCTCAATTTTAGCTATACGTTAGGTGGCACAATGTAATGGAAGGAAGTTCCATGATGGATTTGGATGAGTTCCAAAGTTAAGACATTGTGATGGATTCTACAACAAAGGTTGAGTATATGGCTGCTTTAGAAGTAGCAAAAGAGGGCATTTGTGTCAAGAAGTTTGTTATCAAACTAGGTGTAGTTTCAAGCGGGCTATTACTATGAAGATCTATTGTGTGACAATAGTGACAACATAATTTTAGCTAAAGGAACTAAGGTCTCACCTAAGGACCAAATTTATACCCAACTATCTTATTTAAGAATGAGTGATGCGTAGAGACGCAAAGATATGCAAATACACACAGAACTGAAAGTGTCAGATCTGGAGATCAGACTAACCACATGCAACGCGTACGTATAACACGTGAATGCCATAAGTGTTATATACGCAAGTATCAACTAGATTATTGACTCTAGTGCAAGTGGGAGACTGAAGGGAATATGCCCGAGAGGCAATAATAAAGTGGTTATTATTATATTCCATGTTTATGATAAATGTTTATTTCTCATGCTAGAATTGTATTAATCGGAAACATTAATACATGTGTGATTAATAAACCAAAAAGGTTCCTAGTAAAGCCTCTCTTTTATACTAGCTCATTGATTAACCGATGATCAAGGTTTCCTGATCATGAACATTGGATGTTGTTAATAACGGGGTCATATCATTAGAAGAATGATGTGATGAACACTCACACCCATAGTACGAATAGCAATACGATCAAGTCATCAAGTTCATTGCTATATCAAACTCATATGAAATAGTTCTAATCCTCAGACCATGAGATCATGTTAATCACTGATGCCGGAAGAGTGCTTTGATGATATCAAACGTCACACCGTTACAGGGTGATTATAAAGGTTGATTTGGGTATTCTAAAAGTATTAGTTGAGGCTCATGGATCAAGAGTGGGATTTGTCCATCCGGATGACGGAAAGATATTCTCTGGGCCCTTCTCGGTGATATTGCATTGGAATCGCTTGCAAGCATGTGACTAGGTCACGGGAATGCATTATCACGGAACGAGTAAAGAGACTTGTCGGGAACGGGATCGAACTAGGTATGGTTGATACCAAATGATCGGATCTCAGACAAGTAATAATATCACGAGACAAAAGGAATTAACTATGTTCGTTAAAGGTTCACACGATCACTAGATTGATCGTTCAGTAAGTGGGAGTCGTCATGGATTTCCAGATCCCGCTGATGATTATTGATCAGAGAGGAGTCTCGATCATGTCCATGTTATTCATGAACCGTAGGGTGACACACTTAAGGTTCGCCATCGTTTTTGAGTGGATACGATACTCCGATCGAATTATAGGACAGCATGAGGGTTGTTTCAGAAAAGCGCCAAAACTGTTTCGGTATATCGAAATAACTCAAGGGGATATTTGTTAATGTTTGTTAATTGATTGAATTAACAAATATTAAAGAAATAAAAATGTTTTATTAATTCAATTTGTGTGAATTTTAATTAGCATGAATGTCATGCAAAATTAAATGGGGGGTTACCTCATGTTGATGAGGGGGTTACCACCATGAAGAGGGAGTTACCACCATGAAGAGGGCCATGAAGAGGAGGAGAGGACTCTCCTTGGCCGGCCACCCCCTCCTTGGGGCTGCCACCTCCTCTCCTATAAAAGGAGCCCCTCTTCTCCCTCTTCACACACTTCTTGATCCTCCCCTTCTCGCATAGTTGCTGCCCAATTTCCGTCTGAGCTTAGCGAAGCTCTGCTGGAATTGTAGTTCGTAGTTCATACACTTGGAGAAGTGTGTGGTGGAGTGTCCGATGGATCCCTTCTTCTGCTGCCCCGCTGGACCGAGGGCGTGGAGGAGTCGACGACGAGCTGTACGTGTGACCGAGCACGGGGGCACTGCCACTTGTGGCGCCGTGTACACGATCTTATGATTGTCAAGTGAACCACTACGTCGACTACGTTAAATGAACAACTACGTCGACTACGTGCGTCTACATCGACTCTCCATCGTCAATGTTTGTGCGGGAATGTAATCCCCGCTTACGGTCGTCGAGGGTTAGTCTCCGTTGCTACCACCTCGTAGAGTATCTTGGCTAGTTTATGTGTTCTTGCGTAGGAAATTTTTTGTTTTCTATGCTACGAACCCATCAAAAATTGTTGAGATGAGCTGCAGCATCATCAGTACTAGCACCAGAAAATTACTCTTTCATAACAAGGTTCAATAAAGCAGGCTTAATCTCATAAAAATTTGCAGCAGGAGCAGGTGGCGCAATAGGAGTGCAGATAAAATCACTATTATTAGTGCTAGTAAAATCACACAACTTGGTATTTTTAGGAGTAGCCATTCTAGCAAAGCTAAAAGAAGACAAGTAAAAATAACAACTATAAGGAAACTAATTTTTTTGTGTTTCTGATAAAACGACGCAAGAAAAAATAAAGTAAAGCAAAACTTAAAACAAAGTAAAGGATGTGCGTGTGAAACTCCCCTTGCGGAAGTCTTCTTTTTTCCCGGCAACGGCGCCAGAAAAAGTCTTGATGCGGCACGGTGTTGATGATGTAAATCACCGTCCAGTTGGGAACCCCAAGAGGAAGGTATGATGAGCACACCAGCAAGTTTTTCCCTCAGTAAAAAACCAAGGTTTGTCAGTCCAGGAAAAAGCCAAACTCCAGAAGGTGATGCTTGCTAGCTTCGCGATGGCTCCGAACAATTTATAGGGCGCCTCGTCCAGTGCTTTGCTTCGCCAGCAGCAACGCGGAACCTGCACACAACACAACCAAGAACTTTGCTCTCAACTTACGATGAGGTTGTCAATCTCACCGGTTTGCTGTAAATAAAGGAATGAGCGTATCGAGTGGAAAGCAATAGTAGTATGCGAGAAAATAAACAGTGCGAGTAAAGTAAACAGGTGATAGCAATGTAAAGGAAATTGGACCGGGGTCCACAGTTCACTAGTGGTGTCTCTCCATAAGATAAATAACAATATGCTGGGTAAACAAATTACAGTTGGGCAATTGATAGAATAAAGATAACGTGCATATGTCAAGAGGATCACTATGAGATTTACTCTGGGCATTACAACAAAATACATAGACCGCCATCCAACTGCATCTATGACTAATAATCCACACACGGGGAATCATCCGAGGACCCCGTGAATATTAAGTTGCGAACAACAGATAACTGCATTAAGCAAAGTGTGTAATGTAAACAAAGCATATGTCCTTGGACATAAGAATATTGTTTTCTCCCTAGTGGCAACATCACATCTACAACCTTAGAGGTTTCTGTCACTCCTCCAGATTAAATAGAGGCATGAACCCAACTATCGAGCATAAATACCCCCTCTTGGAGTCAATAGTATCTACTTGGCCAAGATAGCTACTAACAACGGAGAGCATGCAAGATCATAAACAACATAGAGATAACATAAGATAATATTCAGCACATCAACTCAATCATAACACCAATATTCATCGGATCCCAACAAACACAACATGTAGAATTACATAACGGTGATCTCGATCATGTAAGGCAGCTCACGAGATCTAAACATGAAGCACATGGTGAAGAAGACAACCATCTAGCTACTGCTATGGACCCATAGTCCAAGGTAGACTACTCACTCATCGCACCGGAGGCAAGCATGGCGATGAAGAAGACCTCCGGTGGCGATTCCCCTCTCCGGCAGGGTGCCGGGAAGAGCTTCTGGACCCTCCCGATCTCGGGTCGACGACGGCGGTGGATCGCGATGTGTTTCTGGAAAATTGATCGGGTACTTAGGTTTTTCCCATCGGGGGGTCTTTATAGGCGAAGGGGCAGCGTCAGAGGTGGACCAGGGCGGTCTCACACATAGGGGGCGTGGGCCAGGGGCTGGCCGCACCGCCCTACTGTGTGGTCGGCCCATGGACCCCCTCCGTCTCCTCTTCGGTCTTCTGGAAGCTTCATTAAATAATAGGAGGTTCAGCTTTTATTTCGTCCAATTCTGAGAATATTTCCTGTGTAACTTTTCTGAAACACAAAAAGTGGCATCTTGTTAATAGGTTAGTTCCGGAAAATGCATAAAAACGCCATGAAGTGTAACAAAACACTAAGCAAATGGTGTAAAAACAAGCATGGAGCATAAAAAATTATAGATACGTTTGAGACATATCAGTCATCTCTGCCAAAGGGACGGCGTAGGAGGCACCAACCTTTTCCCAGTCAACTTCTTTGCCATGTGATTGGGCGAGGGCAATCGCCCCTTCGACACCTCATTTCACCGACATGCGCTTCATCGCACAGACATGATCTTCGGTGGTGTCGAAGGCTGCGACTAGGTTCCGAAGATTGTCGCCTGGCATCTCATTTCTCTTCTTCGGCCAGAACCCGACAATCATACGGATCAAAACGTGGCGAGTTAGCTGGAGGATATTCTGAACAAGCTTCCTGTTTGATTCCAGCACGTCCACTGCAGCCAGTAGGGGATCTTCAGAGTTTGGCTGCCGAAGTCTCCAAGATTCTCCAATTTTCTCTGCTGCACCATAGAGACAAAAACAAAAACAAGTAAACACATACCAGCAAGTGAAAGCCTAAGTAAGTATCCTAAAAGGAGTGATACAACACTTACTGCCAACAGAGACGGAGATCTTGTCAAGTCGTTCAGCTATGGACTGTTCCCGCTTGGCTTACTTCTGATTAGCATTAGACAATGCTTTTCAGCTTTCTTAGCCCTGGTTTCCGCTGACTTGGCCGCCCTCTCAGCAGAAACCTTGGCAGCATTTGCACTACTCAGGGCTTCGGTGGAGCCTTAAGATCGGCTTCCAAAACTGATATGCGTGCATTAGCCGTGGCCAAGGCCAACAAAGGAGAAGATATCAGCAATCATGAGAAGCATGAGTACAAGTAAATGAAAAGAAATCAAACAGAAGGAAAAAAAGAAGGGTACAAACAAAACCCTGGGATGCATCAGCAGTCTCTTAAATCTTGACACATTCAGCGCCAAGAGAAATAAACCTCTGCATCAAAGGCTGCAGAGCGCAAATCATGTAAGAATCTCAGAGGTCAAGAAAAAACAAAGTCGATTATATGGAGCAATACTCACATGTTCAGAAGAAGAAGATGGCTGATGAACCTCAAGAGAAGCCGCCATCGCTGCTGCCTTTTTCTGGCGCTTCAGAGGTGGTGTAGTAAGATTTTTCTTCAGAAGAACTGGTGATGGTTTGGCCACCACAATTTCTTCCTGAGGACGTCTTGAAGAGTAGCCAAAGCAGGAGAGAGAGGAACTACAGCGGCATCCTTCTTCGGGTTCTCATCATCACTAGAAGAGACATTATTTGACATCAAGAGGACGAGAAGAACCATAGATAAAAATGCTTGGATAAAGAAGGCAGAGTAAACTTACGAGTCGAGCAACTCAAACATCTGAAGTTCGGCTTCCCTGGCAGCAGCAGGTCCTTTGACGCATTTTTTGTAATGGAGGTACTCGAGGAAGTCAAGTCATCGGTGTGTTTCCTCTTTTTTCCAGACCTCCTTCTTCGGAGTTGGCAGGGGGAGGCGACGTAGTAGAGCCGCTCTCCTCCAAAGATGCTTCGGCTTCATCTCCGTCCTGGTGTTCGCCAGCCTCAGGGGCTTCAGAACTAACAGGAGCAGGATCAGCCTTGATTGGTGATTCTTTGGGTAGATGAGGGCGAGAAACCAAAAACTGGTGGTCCTACAAAGAGCATTCGAAGAACAACGTCAGTAAGCAATGCGCAATACAAGAAGACAAACAATAGAAGTCAACATTTTTGAGTTATACATACCTTGGGCAAGGGGTGAGTGGAGTCGAAAAAACCAGCTGTGCAGGCTGGGATTTCCATTTGTGTAGTCAGAGTAGTCAGTGACCTAACCTGCTTGTCGAGATCCTTTTTCTCTGGGTCCTAGTCAGACACTCGAGAAGGATCGGTCGAACCAGAGTAAGACCACAACTTAGAAGCTCGAGACTGAAGGGGTTGGAAGCGTCTCTGAAGGAAGAACGCCATAAGCTGCGTCCCTATCAGTCTGTCCCCCGCTGCGCTCTTAAGTCTCTGAATATGAGTCAACAAGGCTTGATAACTTCGACTTTGGCTTTTGAAGGAGGAGCATCCCATGTTGTCAGCTTTGTCAGACTTTGGTTGGCATCAAAAGGAGGAAGACCATACTGATCAGAGGCAACGGCTTTCTGGTCCTTGATATAGAACCATTTTTGCCTCCAGCCTTGCACTAATGCAGCCATGTTGAACTCCAAATAATGCGATTCAGATCACACAGATACAACAGCTCCCCCTAGCTCAGGATTTTTGTCCAAAGAAACGCTGGGGCGGAGGTGAAAAAGGAATTTCCAAAGGATCCAGTGTGGATCAATTTCAAGAAAAGATTCACAAAGAGTGATAAAACAAGCAATGTGCAGAATCGAATTTGGCGTGAGCGCTGCACGCCATAGACAAAGAGAAGCCCACGAAGAAATTCATGGGCAGGGAGAGAAAGGCCACGAAGGAGATGAAGGGTTTCGCAGCATAGAAAACAAAATTTTTCCTATGAGTACGAACAAAAACAGCCAAGATCTGATCTACGAGATGCAAAACAACGAGCGGGGAAATCAGATCTACATACCCTAGTAGATCGCACAGCGGAAACGTTCAGATGAACGTGGTCAGCGTAGTCGTACTAGCGTCTCCTCCTCGCGATCCGATCCGATCCAAGCGCCACAATGGGCGACGCCTCCGAGCGATGCACACGTACAGCGCAGCGACTCCTCCTCCTCCTCGGTCCAGCAAGATGCGGTGGAGTGGTAGATGGATCAGCAGCTGTAATATCACAAAAATTTCTAAAGGCTAAGTTGACAGTAGCTCCTTATCACAAAATTTTGACTTTTGATCCTTAAGCCGTTGGGTAAATCCAAGACCATAGTTGGATCTGTATCGCCGTATTGATCGAAAATATGTGTAAGGTTGCACGAATTTGAGTTCAAAATAACATTTGAATTTCTGTTAAAATATTCACTGTTAGAGGTATTTCAGATTTTGTTTGTTTGATTGATTTCTGATTTAAAAAAAAGAAAGAAAAAAACTTAAATCCCTACGTATTAGGCCCAGCCCAACCCTGAACCAAACACTCCAAACAACCAGACGCAACCGCCTTCTGCGCCATCGACTAGGGCTCTGTCTAGTCCGCCGCCAGGAGCAGCTCCGTTGCGGCCGTGGTGGGTCATCGCCATCTGCCTCCGCTTGGTTTTCTCGTCCGTCCGCGGCGGTCGCTTTGCCAGGTACCTAGAGTATTCCCGACCAACATCTTGCTGGTCTGATTCGTTTCCTAGCCTAGTCCGCACAAATCCAATCGGCTGGTATCGTGCTTGTAGGTAATCACATCGGATTGGAGCTGGCTGTTTTTCCAACTACTAGTCAATACTAGAGCCAGCATCAACGTTGTATTTTTTCCCCATTTTGCTGACAGCTTGAGGTCGTTGCTGGTTCAGGTACGAAAACTTGGACGGCTGATCTATTTGGATCTGGTTAGATTAGTCAACTTGCTAGGTAAACTCAATCAGCTAGGTAGTGTTTTGTATAAGTACTAGAAGGACCACGCGCGCGTTGCCGCGCTGTTTTTTTCTCTTAGCGTGTTTTTTAAAACTTTTTTTCTCTTGGTGTGTTATTATCCTTGATTCCTTGTGATGCATATAGTGGGCTTGATTTGGGCCTCATAGTTGGGCTCTAATACTGGTATTTTCCCCCTTAGTAAATTATGTCAGAAAAGACCCTTTGCTTTGTTGAATGTCTTGAGTTGCTAAGCTTTTAAATGGCTCGAGGTCGCATACACATATATACATCTTACTCCTGCGTCCTGCAATTCTTGTTTATATTTATCAGAAAATAGGTAGTAAATAAACAACATGAATAAACATGAGATTAACAACTCAGTTCTTAAGCATCAAGGAGTGGCAAACCGCTTGATCAATCGTGTGCCATGCATCCTATAAGAATTAATTTTTCAAATTCAAATGGTAAGGAATTTTTCTTTCAAATGGATTCTATGATAACCTAAAAGTCTAAAAGTGAATATGCTATCACCACTCTCCATCATAAATGCAATTAATCCAAGCTAGTACTAATTCCAATTAAAAGGAGCAATAGTTTGTAAACTGGCTTGCCTACCATGAGCTCACTGATCATAATATGCACGTTTCCATGAGAATCGGTGTATCAGATCTTGCAAAAGCACCAGAACTCTCTCTTTCATAGAAGGGGAGAAAAGCATGAAATAAGAAATCGAGGCCAATCTTATTTTTTGCAAGAGTAGAACAGCCATGACCGGAGAAGGACTAATAGCTCCGATAACAGAGTAGAAAAAAACACTTAGTATGCCATATGAATCCAATACATGCATTTCTCAACTATCTGAAGTGTGGAGAACAAAAAGGGAAGCACACTTGTCAAGAATAAACCTCTACATGTACAGTACTACCCCGATTACTTAATACAAAATGTTTGACAGTTCAAATTTAAACCGCCAGAACAACCTATATTTGTAGACGAACGGAGTACACATAGCTACTATCAAGACACTCATCTTATAAACACGAATCACGCCATTATAAAGCATACTCAAGAAAACGAAAAAAATACAATTTGTTGCATTTGTATGCTGACACTAAGGTGGACACTTTTCTATTTTCCAATACTCAGTTGCGTCAGGGTGCTTCAGGGGCTTCAACCAATTGCTTTAGGCTAAGCAACCATAGTAAAGAGGTCATCATATATCATGTGTTGACCATATACACTAAAAATACCTTTGCTTGAAGCCGCATACAAATGGTGGTATTTCGTTGACTTAAATGAAACTAATACTGCAGTGAACGATACCTAACATATCTCTCACAAAGGTAGTAAAAAAAGCAATACCCAAAAATTAAAAAACAGCACGTAATTAAAAAATGAGATGGGAGAGAAATTTGAAGTTAGTGTGCAACTATATCCTTACAATGTTGGATGTCTTCGTTGATCAGGAGACAACACATTAGATAGCACAAGGGCAGACTTAAGCATGGGCAAGAGAATTAAATCAACAAATGTAATCTAACCCACCTGGCCACACTGAACCATGAGATAGTAAGCTTAGGAGCTCCTTCACTGTGATGCTTCCCTCTCTAGTTCAGCTTGCCCACTACAGATAGCAATCTTAGTGATTTGATAGAGATTTCATGAAACATCTGTTTCTACTACAGGAACATAATATAAAGCCCGCATTCCTAATAGGCATTTCAAAGCAAGGAATATAACTTTTTGAATTCATCCAAGTCCCATAGAAGGAAGCTGTTAGGTAAGGTACAACCCTTATCCAACTACAACATGGAAACAGGAACTTTACCTATAATATTGCAAGATCATATAACATGTAGAATGTATGCAATTTTATTAGAAAGGAGCCATCTAGAATAGCTTGTCAAATGAGAACGCCAACAAGAAAATGTATTATATTATGAACGAAAACATCTTATATATTGGATTAGGATATGGAATTAGACATGGGAAAAGTTTCCAAATGCACCTAACTAAATATCTTTATTCAGAAAAATTCAAACACATTAAGTTAAACTTGTTCTTGGGACATGCAAGTTGAGATTTATATGAACAACAAAAAAGAATTTGCTCCACAGCTGGTATTCCTAAATATGTGAAATAGGCATCTAGAGATTTCTACATGTTCGACCTCAGAGTTAATACTGACTGTCCCTGTTACTCAGGGTATAATTCCAAGATCAGTAGTCTACCTACATAATTATGCAAGATGATTAATCCATGACGTGCAGTCCTAATAGATTTTGCACCATATCATAATGCGAACCTAATCCAAGAGATCTCCACCTCAAAGCATAAATTTGAGACTTAGAGTTGTCCAATACATGTTACCACCTGCATACAATGGCAGTATACGTACAATAGTTTATCACTTGCACATTTTGCCAAACGCCTGTTACACACATATGAAAAGCAATGCGTCGGTTGAATTGTCCTGCAAAATACAGTTAAAGCACTCTGATTAAGCAATCAAAGGTATAAAGTAGTATGTGGTTGGGCCTCGGGGCTGAGACATTAATCTTGCTAGAAACCATAGATAACCGTGTGTGTGTGAGTTCCGATTTACTTGGAACAGAATAGAGATAGCTGATGCGAGTATGTTCAAGTTCCAATTGGATGTAAGCAAGATTCAGCGACAGGAACTATAGAATCAAGCGTCAACTACATAAATCATAAATACAGCACGAACAGAAACTCTCTTGTAGTCTGAAACTCTGAATGCAGCTTTTTCTTGTCTTGCATTATCAATAGCAGGTGGCCAAGATGTGCTTGGGGTAAAACAATAGAAACACGCAAATTCCAAACTCTTTCTTGACTCAACTGAAAGGGACGAGAACGAAAAAACTGGCGAATCCAAGCAGAGACACCCCCCGCCATAGATCAGATGCGGCGGATAGCTATCAAATCATGGATGCAATGGAGGCGCACAATCGTGAGAAGCCACACGAAGGAACATCCACTGGGAGAAAAAGAGGAGGTCGCAGGTCCATCACGGCCGCAGCACACAGGAATTTAAGGCGGCCATGGCAACCAGAGGCGGCATTGGAGCCTTGGAGGCAGGTTAGAGTGCAGAAATCAATCTTTTCTGTAGCAGTTCGAGGCAAATCCCTCTCACCGCGAGCACCGTAACCGTACCTTGATGTGGATTGTGCCGCCGCCGTACGCGGTGCCGGAGTTGTTGTTGAACTCGAGCCAGGCCACGCCTCGCTCTCGTAGAAGTAGGCGCGCCTTCCACCCCACCAGCGTGCTGCTCGCCGCCGCCGGCCGGGCCGTCGCCGCGCCGACGAACACCGGAAAGATGTCCGACGCGCCACGGAGTGCCCGGAGCGCCGCCATCGCGACACGGCAGGAGGGGCAGAC